>JAADXR010000189.1:0-51625 GCA_023337935.1 Elongisporangium anandrum | reverse complement strand
GGCTGCCGCAGTGGAGATGACCATGGACGAGTCGCCATTGCCACGCAGGCGGATGCGAGAGCTCCCGGTGCCGTTGGTGACGTTGTCGTCTATATCCACCAGCGTCTGAGACGCCAGCACCGGATCGTACACCAGAGAGCTTGAGAACGCCGGGAACGTGAGCGAGAACGTGATCCCGACGCTTGGATCGACGCTCACGCCGATCTGAATGGCCTTCATGGCCCCATCTATCACTGCCAGCAACGGCATCTGCAGGAACTGGTCGCCTGAGAATCCAACCTTGGACATGTTGCCGTTTGGGATGTGGGTGAACGAACTGGCGCCAGAAAACGGAGCGCCCTCCGTAATGTTGCCCAGCGTCACGTTGAGCACTAGAGTCTGCGAGGGCGACGTGAACGGCCAGCGCGTGATGTTGAGACCAAACTTGAGACCTCCGCGAGGGATCGAGATGGCCTGATTGCCGTTTTGTGTGTCGCCATGCGTGAGATACTGGCCCACGGATACGCCAAAGGCCGGTGTGCTGGTGTCCATGGCTGCCATGGCCGCCGTATAAGGCATGGGCGGTCTGATGCGACTGCGTGGTACGAGAGAATAGAAGGACGTCTCAAATATCTCAGTGCTCCCATTCACGATCCGCCGCGGTGGCCCGAACTGGAATCCTGGCGCATTGGCGAAGCGAGAGAGCACAGTCGTGGTGTCTTGGGGAGAGCCCAGCCCCGTGAAGCCCATTTTGACAGCCTTGGACGTGTCGCACGTCGGATCGAAGCAGAGACCGAACTGGCCATTCGCAAGCACCAGCATCTTGGTCGGCAAGGCGCGACCATCAGACGACTGGGTCGGCACTGTCCACTTTGGAGACGCAGTTGAAGAGCCTGTCGTATCGGAGATGGTGTCGGACGAAAGTAGAGATTCCATTCCGATGGAGTCGTGGAGCTCCTCAAAAAGCACCGTGAGCACAATCAGTCCAGCGTAGTCACCCGAGGTGTATCCCTTGGCGCTGATGGTGACGTTCATCTCCTCATCGCCCATCCAAGTTGACGTTGGCAGAGCCAAGAACATGCCAGTGTCGCCCAGTCTCACTGTCACTGTGGTATTATCTCTCTCCACCGTCACGTCCGTGATAAGCTGGCTGCCGTAGAACGCTGAGATGGCGAAAGTGAGCGCACCGCCTTGGTATGCCAGCCGGCTTGATGCTGACACGTTGTTGAAGCCGAGGATGATCCGACAGGAGCCTTTGGGGGCGTCAATCGAGTTTTCCAGGTTGTTAACTGTGCTGTTGGCCAGAAGATGGTCCACTTGCAAGCCGACATGGATAAACTCGGTCGAGTTCATAACGAACTCGACCGGAGTCAGCACACTGGCGCCGCCGCTCTCGTAGGGCACGCCCATGAGCAGCAGACCTGAGTACTGTTCTTTCTCATCGAGCTTCATCGTGAACGTCAGTGGGTCCTCAGGCACAGAGAAGTCCGACAGCAACTCGCCGTCCACATCTCCGTTCTCTGCGATGTACGGCGCCGAGAAGAGCCGATCAAGAGAGACTGTGACGACACCGGCGTCGATATTGCAGTCGCTCGCGTAGCAGAATTCAAAGCCACCGTCAAAGAAGGTGATCTTGGTGGATGGCTCCTTGTACTCTAGTGCCGGGTGGGGCGTCCAGGTCTCGTTTGGTCCCCACGTTGGCGCCCAGGTCTCGTTTGGTCCCCACGTTGGCGTCCAGGTCCAGTTCGGCGACGTGGTGACGTTTACTTCTTCCAGGGCACGAGTTGGAGCTAGCGTGGGGGCTGGCGCCGGTGCACTAGTTGAAGCTAGACTGCTGATCGCGGCGAGATCGTACTGGTCGGTGCTGATAAGCAGGGCGTAGTGGATCAAGCTGGAGGAGGGGAAATCGAGCGTGATCGTGAAGTAGTTGCTGTGCGGAGCACGAGTGATGTCGAATCGGACCGGCATCTCACTGCTTTGGTCATCGTGCGCTGTGATAGGCACATTGAGGTAAATGCCTCCACCCAAATACACGCGCAAGATGTCCGTCGTGACGGAGAAGACGTGCGCATCCATGTTCAGCGAGGAGAAGATGTAATCGGTCTGCACAAAGACGTTGAGCGACAGCCGAAGGAAGTTGCTGGGGTCCTTGAAGCCCCACTCTGAGATAACGTACGTGATCTGCATGGCTCCTGGTGCCACCAGCACGTCGTACATGCCGATCAATTGGG
Source organism: Elongisporangium anandrum (assembly GCA_023337935.1). NCBI lineage: Eukaryota > Oomycota > Peronosporomycetes > Pythiales > Pythiaceae > Elongisporangium > Elongisporangium anandrum. Next base: position 49,415 of record JAADXR010000189.1, on the reverse strand, counting down.
TCGAGATGCCACTAGTGAACTGCATGACGATGCAGTCAAGACTCGTCTCATCCTCGTTGGCCGGCTGCTGATGCGGCGGTGAGGAGAAGTCGCTTGGGAACGCGGCTCCGAAGCTTGCTGTGTTGTACACAATGCCGGCGCCTTCAGTCATGTTCACTCGCTCGTCAAACGCAAACGCGTTCGAGTCGCCAAAGCTGGTCACGCGGTGGTCCGTGGGTTCGCCGTTCGCGTCAAACTCCTCCAATCCACCGAGAAAGAACTGCAGGTTGTCCCCACTGCAGTCGTTGGCGTCAAAGCAGATATCGATAGCGCCGTATGGCTGGTACGGTGTCCACTTGGACATGACCGCCTCGACCGCTGGCAGCATCAGCGCCGCGCTGAGCCACAGAAGAAGCTTCATGCCGTGACTCCGAGAGCTTCTGTGATAGCGGTTTGAAAACGACGAATGGCACTGACACAGGGGGGCGCTTGCAGCGTCTCAACGGCCCAATCTCAGCCTTCATCTGCATCAAAGTGGGTCGTTTTGCTGCCAAATTCAGCCATCAAGGCGTTTCAGCAGGTATTTTCATTGCGTTCACACGTCACAGATACCGTTTTATACCGGTGCGATACCGATCACATTTTGCCCAATTCGTGTGGCTCTCGTCCAATGGTAATTTACAGCGTCATTTATTTTCCGATTGGGTAAAGAAACGGTCGAGGGGCGGTACGCTCCCATACAAAACGTGTCGCAACACTGGGAGCGTACGAGGAAAAGTTTCGTGGTCGTCCGTCATCTATCGCTGCGGTCGGTATCTTTCCCAAAACCCACCCACGCCACAATCGAAAGAGTGACCATGAGCATGGAGGCCGAGCTGACCGCGCGCATCGTGGCCAAGGGCGAGGAGATCCGGACGCTCAAGGCCGCCAAGGACCCGAGCAACAAGGACGCGCTCACGGCCGCCATCGCCGACCTGCTGGCGCTGAAGACCGAGTTCCAGAGCGTCACGGGCAAGCCCTACGGCCCGCCGCCGGCCGCCAAGCCGGAGAAGAAGGCGGCCAAGGCCAAGGAGCCAGCCGCCGACCCCAACAAGAAGTCCAAGAAGGAGCTCAACAAGGAGCGCAAGAAGGCGCAGAAGGTCGCCCTCAAGGCCGGTGAGGAGCCGGTGGCTGCTCCGGCCAAGGCCGCAGCCCCCGCCCCCGCTGCTGCTGCTGCGCCTGCCAGCGCCAAGAAGCAGAAGACGGCGCCCATCCCGGCCGCTGCCAAGAGCAACGTCCCCGCCGGCGTCGTGCTGCCCGTGCCCTCGGCTGAAGCCACGGAGCCCACGATCGTGTTCTCCAGCGCCAGCGTTGCGCTGCCGCTGGCCTCGTTCGTGGTCGCGCAGCTGCTGAAGCTGCCGGTGGCCAAGGTGTTCCAGAACCACGCGCAGGAGAAACACCTGGTGCCCACGCTCACGCTCGCCACGGGCGATGTGGTCTCGGGCGACTTTGCCGTGGCTCGCTACCTCTGCCGCGTGCACGCCAGCGCGCTGTTCGACGCCAGCAACGCCGTGGCCTCCTCGCAGGTGGACTCGTGGCTGGACTTTGCGCTTGAGCAGCTGCCCGCCGCGCACGGCCTGACGCTGCTGAACAACGTGCTGCAGGACCGCACGTTCCTGGTGGGCTACGCGCTGTCGCTGGCCGACATCGGCGTCTGGGCGCAGCTCGTGGGCGTGGAGAACAGCCAGTTCCCGCAGATCACGCGCTGGTTCTCGCATCTGCACCAGCAGGCGCTGTTCAAGGGCGCCGTCAGCTCCCTCAAGGCGCTGCCGGTGCACGTGACCAAGAACGCGGCCAAGCCTGCCGTCTCGGGCAAGCCCGTGAGCCAGAAGGGCAAGAGCACGGGCTCGTGCCCGCCGCTCAAGGACGCCATTGAGGGCCAGGTGGTCACGCGCTTCCCGCCTGAGCCGAGTGGGTACCTGCACATTGGCCACGTCAAGGCCTGTATGCTGAACCACTACTACGCCAAGCACTACAACGGCAAGCTCATCGTGCGCTTCGACGACACGAACCCGTCGAAGGAGAAGGACGAGTTCGAGCAGAGCATCCTGTCGGACCTGGCGCGTCTGGACATCGTGCCGGACGTCGTGACGTACACGTCGGACTGGTTCCCCAAGATCATGGAGCTCACGCGCCAGATGATCCGCGACGGCCTGGCCTACATGGACAACACGGCGCAGGAGCAGATGCGCGAGGAGCGCATGGAGGGCATCGAGTCCAAGTGCCGCAACCAGGGCGTAGACACCAACATGAAGCTCTTCGAGCTCATGCTCAAGAACGCGCCCGAGTCCGCCGGCTACTGTCTGCGCGGCAAGATCGACATGCAGGCCAAGAACAAGACGCTGCGCGACCCGGTCTTCTTCCGCGTGAACACGACGCCGCACCACCGCACGGGCACCAAGTACCTGGCGTACCCGACGTACGATCTGGCCTGTCCGATCGTGGACTCGCTCGAGGGCGTGACCCACGCGCTGCGCACGACGGAGTACAACGACCGCGACGAGCAGTACCAGTGGGTGCTGTCGGCGCTCAAGCTGCGCAAGGTGCACATCCACGGCTTCGCGCGCATGAACTTCGTGTACTCGGTGCTGTCTAAGCGCAAGCTGCAGTGGTTCGTGGACAACGGCCACGTGGAGGGCTGGACCGACCCGCGCTTCCCGACCGTGCAGGGCGTGCTGCGTCGCGGCGTGCAGGTGTCGGCGCTGCGCGAGTTCATCCTGAGCCAGGGCGCGTCTCGCCGCATCACGGACATGGAGTGGGACAAGTTCTGGACCATCAACAAGCGCATCATCGACGCCACGGCGCCGCGCTACTTCGGCGTGGACAAGGCCAACGCCGTGCCGCTGCTGCTGACCAACGTCGAGGCCAAGGTGATCGGGCTGCCCATTGCGCGCCACCCGAAGGACCCGAGTCTGGGCAACAAGATCATGCGCTTCAGCAACAAGCTGCTGCTGGAGCGCGACGACGCCAGCCTGTTCGTGGAGGGCGAGGAGGTGACGCTCATGCGCCACGGCAACATCCGCGTGACCAAGATCCACCGCGACGCCGCCAACGTCGTGACGAGTGTCGAGGCCGAGAACCACCCCGAGGGTGACTTCAAGAAGACCAAGCTCAAGGTCACGTGGCTGGCCGACGTGCCGGACCTCGTGCCCACGACGCTCGTGGAGTTCGACCACCTGCTCAACAAGCCCAAGCTCGAGGAGGGCGACAACTTCGTGGACCACCTCACGCCTGTGACGCGGGCCGAGATGCATCTGCTGGGCGACCACGAGCTGCGCACACTCAAGACGGGCGACGTGGTGCAGCTCGAGCGCCGCGGCTACTTCCGCGTGGACGCGCCGTACCTCTCGGCCGAGAAGCCGCTGGTGCTCTTCATGGTGCCCGACGGTAAGGCCCGCGCCATGTCGACGCTCTCGACCAACTTGGCGCATCGTTAGGCAATCAATCACCCAGAGCACTAGCGCGTTTTTATTCGAAATGCAACTTCACATTACAAAAACACATGTATTCGATTTTGAATGTTTGGGTGAAACGATCAATCCAGTGGATGGATGAACATCATTCCTCCCTTGAAGTGAGACCATCATGGAGCTGCTCGTGATGGCATGGGTTCTTCTTCATTGAGCATTGAGGCATTGGCCTCCAGAGACAGACGAAACCCAGATACACTTGTTTGGATTTTACCTCTGCCGCTGTCTCACATCTAAACAATCCTACGACATGCGCAGCTGGTAGTCGCCGTTCTGTGTGATGTAGCGCACCCACGGCAGCGCCTGGTAGCCGCTCTTCTCGATGATCTTGAGGTACCGCACCTGGATGCCCGAGACCGTGAAGTACGGGATCTCGAACTTGACCTGGATGGGCGCCTTCCAGTCCTCGCTGTCCTCGTTGTCCACCGACGGCAGGCCGAAGTGCGCGCGCATGAGGTACTCGCGCGAGCCGTTGAACTGCTTGATGGTCCACACGATGGCGTCGCGGTCCGGCACGTACGTGACCGTGCCGATGCTGGACTTGAAGCTGGGCGAGTCCACATCCGGCGGCACGGGGATCACGATCTCCACGTTGTTGGCGATCGAGCGGCTCTTGAATTGGCTCTTGGCCTTGACCATGTACTCGATGCGGCTGCGCGAGTGCGGCTCCACGACGGCCTCGACCCAGATGAGCGGCTTGACGTGCGTGGCCAGGCGGTACGTCATGAGGTCGAACTCGCCGTCGGGCGGGATGAAGCTGATCGTGCGGTCCGTCTCGAAGCGCGCGAGACGCACGCACTGGTGGAACTTGATGTCCTCCATCTCCACGGCCTTGCCCTTCTGGTTCGTGCGGCCCGTGGCCTCGAACAGCGCCTTGTCGTTCAGCCCGAGCTTGAGCTCCGGCATGCCCGACAGGAACGACTTCATCTTGACGGCGCCGATGATCTCCGAGTGCAGCACCGTGCCCGTGCTGGACACCAGCAGGTTGAGCTTCTCCACCACGTCCAGGAATATCTCGTTCTTGCGGTGCTTGATGCCCTCGCTGCGCCACGAGACCGCGTTCGTGAGCGCCGTGGGCGGCCGCGGCGCCGCCTCCATGCGGTGGCCCTCCTGCGTGATGTACTCGCGCAGGATGCGCGCCTCCGTGGTCTGCGGGTAGCCGTGGTCCATGGTCTCGTCCAGCAGCTCGAAGATGATGACGAAGTTGTCGCGGATGCTCTCCTCCTCCAGCTCGCCGAAGTAGTCCTGGAAGACCTGGCAGATGCGGTTCAGGTACATGAGCATGAGCGCCACGTTCGAGTTGGTCTTGGTCACGGTCATGAGGTAGAGGTTGTTGTGCTGCGCAGGACAGAAGGAGCAGGTCAGAGGTCATTGCTGGCGAGGTCTCCCCTCTCTGTATCGCCACACAGGAGGCAGAAGGCCAGGCCACATACCTTGAGATACACGAACGTGTAGCCGTCCTCCGTGAACACGGGGCGCTGCTCCGAGTCGTCCTTCTCCTGTACGTAGTGCGTGAACTTGGAGGCGGCCGCCATGGGGATGTCCCCACGGTAGTTGCGCGAGATGATGATCTTGCCCTTGAGGTCCGTGATGAACACAGCCGAGAGCACCATGCTGATCCTAATGCGTCTGACCCCCTCGCTCTATCTCTTCCCCGCGTGTCGGTCCTCCACATGACGGGTCTGGGTTTTCCAGACCCACGGGTATCAGTGGCTGGGTGAGAGGGGTCAGTATTGGAGATCTATCCAGTACTGCACTGACCACCAACATTCCTGCGCAAATGATTAGAACCTGACAGCTATACGCACCAAACCTGTATAGCCGAATGCGTGCTGATTCGGTCTTGTCTGTAATCCGTATAATTGTCACACTTCTCCTTACTATACGCGTATACAGGTACACAAGGGGTACAACATGCAGTGAACTTCCAAAGGCACACGCCCCCTTTTCCCCAAGAGCTCATTTGGCCACGCGCCTCAGATCCAGAGCATGCCGCTGTTCGTCCGCGCGCGTCGAGCGCTGCCCTCGCGGTGTCCGGTGCCGTCCGCCAAGGTCCACAAGCTCCAGAGCCAGGTCCACAGCCGCCAGTTCTACCAGTTCGCGGCCCTGGCGCCCCACGGCAGTGCGCTCAGCTGGCCGTCAGACCGATGTCGTCGACGGCCGAGTCCGATGACATGTCATCAGCTGCGCTTCGGCCACGGCCATAGCCACGGAGGCATCGTGCACGACCACGACCCGGAGGCGGAAGAGGCCGAACGCGCCAAGCTGTCGGCGGAAGACGCGCTGGCGGCGGATCGCATCACGTGGGTCGGCATCTACACCAACGTGGCGCTCACGGGCATCAAGGGCGTGGCCGGCGTGAGCTTCCACTCGGCCAGTCTGCTGGCAGATGCAGTGCACTCACTCAGCGATCTCATCAGTGACGGCGTCACGCTCGCAGCGCTCAAGTACTGCTCACGACCGCCCGACGCGCTGCAGCCGTACGGCTACGGCAAGTATGAGACCATGGGCGCGTTCGCGGTGTCGCTGCTGCTCGTGGGCGGATCGCTCGGCATCATCAACCACTCGTTCGAGACGCTCATGGTGCTCTGGGAGCAGACGTCGGCCGTCTCAGCAGCCGCCATGTCGGCAGTAGACCAGGAAGTGCTCGAAGCCGTGCTGCCTGCAGCCCACGAGCACAGCCACACTCATGGCCACAGCGCCATGATGATGCTGCATCCGGCTGCGCTGGGCATTGCAGCCGTGTCGATCGGCGCCAAGGAAGCGCTCTACCGCGTCACGATCGCTCTTGGCACTCGCATCCACTCGAGCGTTCTGATCGCCAACGCCTGGCACCACCGCAGCGACGCCATCTCAAGCGTGGTGGCCATGGGCGGCATCGGGCTCAGTCTGGCCGGCATGCCGATGTTCGATCCGATTGGAGGCATGCTGGTCGGAGGCATCATCCTCAAGATGGGCGGCGAGATCGGATGGAGCGCCGTCAAGGAGCTGTGCGACGCCCAACTGCCAGACAAGATCGTGCACAATCTGCAGCATGCGGTGGACGGCGTCGTGCATCGCAGCGGCGGCGAGATCGTGTCTGTAAAGCAACTGCGAAGCCGCTTCATCGGACGCAACGTGCACGTGGACTTGACGCTTGTGCTCTCGGACGGACTGAGCTTCCAGCAGGCCTGCGCGTGGAAGGAAGAGGTCAAGAATGCGATCGCGCGAGAGGTTCCGCGAGCCAAGGACATCATTGTGGAGCTCTCGACTGCGGAGCAATCGCCCTCGACGGTGTTCGAGACCAGTGCGCACGACCACGACCATGACCATCATCACCACGGCCACGGCCACTCGCACTGAGAGAGAGGAGCCTCAGACTCCAGATTGTACGGCAGCGAACGCAGCTGCAGTTTTGACCCCCCGAGACATTCCTGTGACGTGTGCACACTTGATAATTGTAAAAAAATACACCAACCGTTGCTGCACTTAACAGTTCAGTTCAGAAAGCGATGATAGATAGGCGCCTCGGGATCCTGGATGCAGTGCGAAGAGAGCCAAACCTGCCATTTAGCTATGGATCGGGGGCTGGTGATGTCATGGCAGATAGGCCAGTTCCCGCCAAAGAGGAGTTGAAGTGCAGAGCTGAGCGCGTAATCCATTCGCACCGAGACCTGGAGTGGCAAAGACACGTGACTGATCATGTTTGAGAGGGTTTCAGTTGCTCACACAAAAGTAAGGTACACCACACTAAGGTAAACATTACGACCATCACTCTTGGAGTCGTTGTAGGCTAAACCCGTGTCGTTTATGCGGTATGATTTTACTGAAGTCCCATTTGGGCATGGGCGTGCGACGGGCGCAGTGAATGGTGGAGAGACACAGAAAACTCAACACCACAATGGCGGCTGCGGTGGAGATGCCCATCGATGGGTCTCCATGACTGCGCGTGAGCTGAAACTGTCGTCTTCTGGAGATAGAGCCTTCGACGTCAAGACAAGATCGTACACCAAAGAGTTCGAGAATGCGGGGAATGTGAACGAGAGTTTGATTCCCACGCTCGGATCGACGCTAACGCCGATCTGAATGGCCTTCATGGCTCCATCCACCTGCCAGCAACGGCATTTTCAAGAACTGATCGCCCGAGAACCCGATTTTTGCCATGGTGCCTTGGTTCGGCTGGTGCGAGAACGAATCAGCTCCAGCGAATGGCTCGTCCTCTGTGATGTTGCGCAGCGTCATATTGAGCACCAGCGTCTGCGAGGGCGATGTGAACGGCCAGCGAGTGATGTTGAGGCTGAATTTGAGGCCTCCACGAGGGACCGAGATGCTCTGCTGATCGTTGTGCGCGCTGCCGCTCATGAGGTACTGGCCCACGGACATGCCAAAAGCTGGCATGTTGGACGCTAAGTCCGCTTTGTAAGGCATGGGAGGTCTCGTACGACTGAGTGGCACCAGCGAGTAGAAGTCCATCTGCCAGATCTCGTCACTGATTCTCTCCGTGGTCTTGTAAATCAGCTGCGGCTGGTTGAACTGGAGGCCTGGCGCGCGAGCGAACCGAGAGAGCACTATTGTGGGATCCTGAGGGCATCCTGAAACCAATCTTCACAGCCTTGGAGTCATCGCACGTTGGTTCGAAACACAAGCCGAACTCGCCGTGTGACAGCATCAGCATCTTAGTAGGCATCGCACGAATATCGAACGGTTGCGTTTCGAAGATCATTGGCATGTCGGATGGAGAGGCAATACTATTGGATGTCAGCAATGATTCTAAGCTGACTGTGCCATTGAGTCGCTCGAAAAGCATCGTGACCACGATGAGCCCAGCGTAGTCGCCCGTGGTGTAGCTCTTGGCGACGCTAGTAGACTGGTTTCCCATCATCGCGACCTTTGGAAACTCCAAGAGCATATCGAGAGTGTTGCCGCCCAACCTCAGAGTCACCAAGCGATCTCCGCGCTCCACAACGACATATGTAATCAGCATGTTCCTCGCGAATGCCGAAAGCGTGAATGTGAGTGCAGCGTTGGCCAGTTGGGTCTCGAACACATCATTGAAGCCGAGCACGATGCGGCACGCGCCCTTGGGTGCATCCATGTTGACAACCGCGTCGGCCAGTAGATGCTCCACCTCCAGGCCAATGCGGATCAAATCGGTCGAGTCAGATTTGAACTCGTTCAGCATTCTGGCGCCACCGCTTTGGTAGGGTACGCCCATCAGCAGCACTTCTTCTGCTTGTCAAGACTGTCGTGAAGATAAGCGGCTCGTCAGGCTCGGAAAAATCCGAGAGCAGCTCACCACCAACATCTCCGTTTTCAGTAATGTATGGCGCTGCGAAAAGCCGATCAAGCGATAGCGTAACAACGCCATTGTAATTGTTGCAGTTGGTCGTGTAGCAGAACTCAAAGCCGCCTTCCAGGAAGCTAATCTTTGTTATCGGTGGCTCGTACTGCGTTGAAGTCATCGTTGTCGTGACTGTCGGTTCTTGCGTGACGAAGGTGGTCGATTCGTACTGGATGCTTGGAGCCATGGATAGTGAAACCAACATTGACTCCAGTGATCAATGTTGCCATACGACGCCTTTTCAAAGGCTCGACCCTTTCATCTCGTCCGTCATTTGCAGCGGCTTGAGCCGTTTCACTCTTCCGCCGGTTGTTTCACAATTGTGGACGGAGTCTCTGTTGATTGTGAAGGGCCGAGACTCGACTCATTGACCTCAACAGGGAAGAAGACGTCGTACGCTTGGGCATGGACCCATGCAGTGGCCCAAACTCACATAAAGATACGCACAACCATGACTTGAGATTCTGAGATCTATCAACAGAAATGCGCGAATGAGAGAATAATGGGACAGCAGCAGTTGTGGGTACAGCCTCGTGGCTTTAGCACAAGAGTAATCAGGTTGACGCTTGTCAATGCACCTTCAATCCTTCGTAAAGAGATACGAATTCTTCTGGAAGGTCTCTTCAAGCAGCAGCAATGCCATTCGCAATGTTCACGCCAAACAGACTCATTGCATGGAAAAGTGCAGTAAGCGTGAGTGATGATGGGTCGACGCGTAATCGAAACCCAGCTACGCGACCTTTTACCCAGTCGAAAATTTGGAAACTGACCACAGGCGACCTCTGCGAGAGACCACGGTACTGTCACAGGTTTTTCCTGGTAAAGATGATGGCGAGGTCAGTTGAGCAGATGCCGATGCCAACAATCGTTCTCAGCTGCTCAGCTACTGCTCATTGGTTTCTATTGTGGTCAGCTGAAGCATGGGAAATGCAGGAGTTCAGGGTCTGGAAGGCAAGATCGTGTCCACTATCTATCTCGGTGGACCATGTGACCAGGCTCGCGATTCGATTGGCCGAGAGATGATATTGATATCCACCATTTGTGCGAGTAACGTGGAGCTATTCTCCACTAATGCCAGCACCACTCAAGGCTTCATAAAGACCGAATGAATGGACCTGAATCTACGGACGCTAGGAATCCAAGCAGATTCCATGCATCCAAGCCTTGGATCCATGCAGAAGCGTGAACCCACCAAGCATTATTGTCCCATCGGTATCACATTTGAGAGATAGTACTGTACGTCACCTCTGGTTCTGATTTCAGGGGTAGGTGCTGTTTATGACATTTCCCGGGAACCCGTGATCATGTCAAAGTCGACGTCATCTCCACTGGTGTTGATGCTCCACCCCACCGCGAACGACCCTTGCGCAATCGATATCATCCAATAGATTGGACAGAACATACGGTACGACTGGATTTTCTATCCTTCGCAACCTCGTCCGTCCTTGTCTGCTTTTTGATCAGTTTCGGCGCAATCAATCACATTCCGCAACTGAATGTATCAGCCCACCGCACCACAGCAAAACGACTGCACCACATTTCCACAAGACTGTGCCACTTCCACGTATTCCATATAGTTCTGCATAAGGAATCGAATAAAGCCTCCAATCGCATCACTTATCCTTCTCTCACTTATCCCTTTGAGGAAAGAAAAGGAGAGGTGCGGTCTCTCTTTTCCATGGAGATTCCACTGGCACATCCCAGGAGAGGCCATTCGCCATTTGCCCCAATTTGTAACCCCCGTACCGTACTGTAATGCGTACCTACGTGCGACATTCAGCCCAAAAAGCCCCAAAATAAGGAAACACTGCCCAGTCTACAGCGGACCATCGGACCTCTGGGGCTCTTATTTTGGGCTGTTGGACTCCTGGGCCTTATTTTGGGGCTCTGCTTTCCGGATCGTGCTCTTGTGCCATTCGCCGACTAATCCTTCGGAAGAGAAGCGGAGTGTTGGTCCCATGCCCCACATGCGCATGCGGCCGCGGTCCGCCATGAGCACGACGCTGCTGGAGACGCCGGCGGTCGACGCGGACGAGGACCTGGCGCTGCTGAGCGAGGACTCGGAGTTCGTGTGCTACGGCGACCGCGTGTGCTTCCTGTGCGAGGGCCAACTGCTGGCGCTGACCCGCAAGTTCAATCTCACGTACGAGCAAATGGCGCTGTTCGTGGCCACGACCATCGTGAGCGGCGGCCTGCTGGGCGTGGCGGCGCTGCTGGCCTGGCGCAAGGGCATGCTGCGCAAGCGCTACGCGGCGCTCCAGTCGCACGCCATCTACGACGAGGACGAGCTGTACGAGGACAAGGAACTGCCCAGCAAGCACCGCCGTAGCAGCAACACGGACGACTCGGACGCCAGCAAGAAGAAGGGCGACGAGCACATCAAGGCCATCGCCTTCCGCCTCTTCGAGTACGATCCGGCCACGCGCGCCATCTCCTTCGCCTCGGTCGGCAAGCCCGTGCGCTTCGGCGTGCCGCTCATCGTGGTCCACGCCGACACGCACCGCGCCATCCGCTACAAGTCCCACCGCGGCAACGTGACCATCAGCAAGCCGCCCATCAACCTGCACTTCCAGAAGCAGCTGCTGTCCTCCATCGCGGCCATCGAGGCCTCGTCTGTGCATCGCGGCTCCCACCAGCGCCCGCAGTCCATGATCACGCCCGGCTTCAGGTTCAGCAACCAGCCCAAGGCCTCTCGTCCAGCCACGGTCATCGGCGGCCTGGATCTGCCTCCAGCGCCTCTGTCCTGGCTGAACCAGCGCACCTCGGAGCCTTACTTCCACCAGCTCACGGCGGAGCAGGCGGCCTTCAACCGACCGCACCGCTCGTCCACGCAGGAAGGCGTCTCTCGTCCGCCGCCGCCTCCGTTGTCATCCTCCGCATCCACTCGTGACAGCCGCCAGCTCATCCACTCGATCTCGGACACGTACCAGTCCTTTGTTCACGACATCCAGGAGTCCATCCAGCGCCAACGCGAGCGCAACGAGCTCCGCAAGCGCCAGAAGCAGCTGCTCAAGGACATGCCCAACATGTCGTTCGCCCACAGAGCTGGCAAGTACTACATCGCCATGGTGCAGCCAGTGACTCACCACCTGCCGCCCAAGGACCCGACGCTGCTCAACGGCGGCGATGATGAGGACGACTACCTGCGCTGGGGCGCGCCCATGGCCCTGGTGGCTGATTTCAACCAGCACGCGTGCGGCATCAGACCGCGCGAGTACTACAAGGACAGTCAGCTCTACCTCACGACCGAGACGACGCAGACGACCATGATCCCACTGCGGGAGGACGGCGACCTGCGCTGCATGGCCAAGGAGTCGACGCGGTACCTGGCCCACGTGGAGAAGAAGCAGGTGCAGATCAGTGTGGGCACGTACAACGTGTGGATGATGCCGCGCAAGGTCAGCATGTTCACGCACGTGTCGCCCAAGAAGAACACGCGCGCGAGAATGATCGCTGACGTGCTGCCGCCCTGCGACGTGTGGGTCTTCACCGAGTGCTTCGACCACCGCGCGCGAGGCATTCTGCTGGACAAGCTCAAGAGCAACGGCTACTTCTTCCTCTCGCCCACGGTCGGCCACAAGCAGATCAACCGCGGCAACATCCGCAAGTTCCTCAACGGCGGCGTGGTGCTGGCCAGCAAGTACCCGATCCTGAACGTGCGCATAAAGCTCTTCGGCGCGGCCTGCACTGGTGCCGACAAGCTGGCGGACAAGGGCGTTCTGTACTGCAAGATCCTCAAGGACGGCCTGCTTGTGCACATCTTCAGCACGCACCTGCAGGCCTGGAACGACCCACTCTCGCGCTCCATGCGTCGCACGCAGATGAAGATGATCGCCGGCTTCATGCGCTCCATGGACATCGATCCTGTGAACGACGCTGTGATGCTGGTGGGTGATATGAACGTGAACTTCTGGCTCAACAAGACCAACCAGGAGTACGACGAGATGCTGGAGCTGTTCGACGCCAAGGACCCGTCCGTCATGCGCCAGCAACGTCGCAAGCAGGCCACGGACGAGCTCAACCCGGACGCGAGCACGCGTGACTTCAAGCGCATAGCGCAGTACAGCTTCGACCCGCGCACCAACGCGCTGGCAGCCGAAGGACTGAGCACGGACGGCAGTCTGGAGCTGCTGGACTTCGTGCTCTACTCCGCGTCGCATCGCCAGCCCTCGAGTGCCACGAGCTGGATCCAGCCCATCGTGGCGCAGTCGCCGTGGAAGTGCCGCAAGAAGGAGCAGTTCAACCTCTCGGACCATTATCCGGTGATCAGCAACTTCACGTTCGACATGTGATCCCAGTCGGTCCTCATTGGGAAACCTCCTCCTCTGGGGAGTGTACACTACATCCACCCAGATCGCTCTCTGTCAACACAAACCATTTGGAAATTTAGACCCGTTAATTAATTTTTACCCCGCTTGATGAGGAGATTTTGGTGTTGTTTGGGCCGGACCTTCATTTTTGATACAGTTCACTCAATCGCCAGTTGCTCAAACGCATATAGAGCATTGTCCATCGCATATCCATGGCGGATTTTCTTTATGATTGTGCGGCTCTTGAAAGTGCGTCACCCAATATACTCGCTGGGCCGCTATGGCCTCGTGTCAGGTCTGACTCCTCGACCGCGCCTCACCAAACCCCGGAGGTTCTTTACCGTATGATTGCATACCCCTTCCAAATAGGAAAGTGGCATAGATTTTTTATACAGTGTTAATCTCCGATCAGTACCTGCATAATCCTATTGCGGGCAGAAGTGGCGGCCTGCTCCGCGTCATCACCGTTGCTTGGCGTTGTCTGGTCGCATTCCGCACGCCTTCCTTGGAAGGCAGTTTTCTATGGTGTGGTGGGGTAATGTGGCACGCTGGGCCACATTTACTTCCCCCCTTGCCGTATAAATAGACTCTCGCCCTCACAGGCACATCGCAAATGGGCGAACTGGCCCGCGCGAGCAGCACCACGACCACGACCACGAGCTCCGGCGCCGGCAGCCCGCAGAGCATGGACGAGTTCTACCGCCAGCAGCGCACGGCGCGCAGCGACAGCGTCGACTCGGTGGACTCGATGACCTCGGGCGACGAGAGCAGCGGGCCCTCACGCCGCTCGAGACGCATGACGTTGCGCGACAACGGCGCCGCATTCCTAGGCTCCATCAGCCAGCGCTTCCACAAGAAGGACCCGACGAGAGAGCAGCTCCAGCAGCAGAGCGCGTACCACCAGCACCAGCAGCGGCTCTCGCACCACCGCCGCAAGCCAGTGGTGCTGCTCTACGACCGAGGGCAGACCAAGAGCCATAGCAGCAGCAGCAATCAATTGGCTAGCGGCGACGAACTGGAGGACGACAATGACGCATCAGCTGCCCAGCCATTCGACGTGTTGATCGCCATGGCCGACCGCACATCTACTGCGTCTACGGTATCGTCGGCGTCCACGCCAGCCATGCCCACGGCCCCAGCCCATCCGGCCCGGCAGCCGCTCTCGTCCTCCTACTCGGCCACCGGCTCGCGTATCCCACGACCACCGCGGTCATCCCACGGCCAGACCAAGTACGACGTCGAGTGGCGACGCGATCAGGACTACTCGGCGTGCCACATCTGCGCCGTACCGTTCACCAAGCTCTCGCGCCGCCGCCATCACTGTCGTCTGTGCGGAGAGATCATTTGCGGCGCATGTTCGCCCGACCAAGTGCAGGTCATGGGGCTCTTCCCGGCCCCCAAGCGGTCGTGTGTGGCCTGCTTCACACTGCTGCAGCTGATGATGCACGAGGGCGATCCCCGAGTGCGGTGGCTTGACGCCGCGGCGGCCGCACAGGTGTTCCCGCCGCAGGCGGTTGCCGCGACCACCCGTGCAACCGCGCATTCGTCGACCACTCCGGTGGCGGCACAGACACCACGATACCACGACCGCAAGGGCGAAATGCGGCGCGTGGCGGCCGCAGGCACCAAGTCCAAGCGTCGCGGCAGTACGCAGGTGGACCTGGTGGTCATCTCGTCCACGTGGCTGCGCCAGTGGCTGGCGTTCACGCGCACCGATGGCCATGGAGGCATGGGCGCAGACGACGGCGACCTGCGCAGCACGTACTATGTGCGTCGTCGCATCGAAAGTACGGACAGCAGCAACAACAACACGTTTGAGGACGAGGATGCGCCGCCGCCGGGGCCGATCGTGAACCTGCATCTGCTCGAGATGCGGCGCGGCCAGCTCATGCAGCGGCCTGGCCTGGTGCGTGGCAAGCAGACGCCTGACCAGCCGCACGACGATGCGACCAGCGACTACCAGCTGATCCCCAGCGACGTCTGGGATGTGCTGCAGCGACTCTACGGCGGTGGCCCACGCATCCGCGTGCACGCGACCCAGCGCCTGGAGTGGGTCGTTGAGCTGGAGCCCATGCTGACCAGCGCCGCCACGCCGCTGTCCATCCCGGCCATCGTGCAGACCTCATTGCTGCATCGACACTATCGGGCACTGGCCCCGGTGATCAGCAGCGCCCCGAGTCCGTCGAACGAGTTCTCGAGCAGCAACCATCTCTTCCGTCGGTCGTCGATGGCGCGGATCTCCGGCGCGTCGTCGTCCTCGGCCGCCAGTCCAGTGAACTCGCGCCAGAGCCAGTCCTGGCGACACCAGCACCAGCAGCCGCCGCGAAGCGCCCCGCATTACCAGCAGCAGTACCACGAGCAGCCAATGGACCTGCGGGAGCTGGACACGTCGGCTCCGCCCTCGACCAGCAACCAGCAGGAGCAGGAGGAGGTCGAGAAGGCGGCGAGCTCGGCAGCCTCGGCCTTCGCGGTGGCCATGAAGCAGGCGCGGCTGGACGCGCAGAAGGCGCTGGACGAGCGCTCCTCGCGCGTGTACACTTAGGAGTGTTGTCTGCGTCGCTTATCTATCTATAGACGTTGCCTTGCGTTATTCCCGTCTTGCGTCTTGTCCTCCTCGGTCACTCCCACTTGAGCTCATGCCCGAGCAGGACGCATGGCGCCGCAGAGCCAACCTCTACGGTTGCGCGTCCGCCAGCCGCCTGCCGACGGTGCACGTGGAGCCCACGGACGCCCGCGTGCGGAGAGACCTGCAGCTGGCGGTGGCCTGGCACAACCCGCTTCAGGCCACTGCGAACGGCTTTGAGGACGAGCAGAACGACCGCAAACATCGCGAGCAGCTGGGCCAGCGTCCGCCTCTGGACCGATTGCAGTCGCTTCAGGATCTGACGGCGACTGTGCCCAAGGACATCAGGCCGTGCGCTTCGCCTGTGAAGCAGCAGGGCGCCTGGCGCGTTGGCTACAACAACCACGCTCACTGCGAGGCAAGAGCGCATCCGAATGGGCTGTTCGAGCCCAGTGACACGATGCGAGAGCGCCTGGCGCTGCAATCCAGCAGCTCTGCCTCCTGCCTGACGGTCTCACGCACGATCTCGTACCCGTTGACGCCAACCACCGCTGGGCAGGTGGCCGAGAGCATGCATCCGTTCGACGAGCGAGTGGCGCGGGAGGACATGGACTGCAAGACGAACGTTGGCGGCCGCAGCAACAATGACGAGGCGCATGACTGCCATCGGCCTCCGTGGTCCCCAAACGCGCGTGTGCCGTCGTCCAAGGCGTCTCCAAGCGAGATCAGCAGTGTCAGTCCACAAAAGCAGCGCTTTGCTGTGCGCAGTGTGGCCACAAAGCCGTGCTCACGAGCTCGCCAGACGCCGCAGGAGATGGATGGGCGCTGCATCAGCAAGCAGCAGCGCGTCGTCGCTCAGGCGAACGAGTCCTTCGCTCGCATCCGGAAGAAGGTCGATAGGCACAAGAAGGCTGCGCTCCGGTACTCTTTGCCGCTGGAGGATTCGAGACAAAACCGATCCTATCGACTGGGACTGGATTCCGTGCCATCGTCCCATCCAGCCACAGAGCAACGTGATGAGTTGGCTGCATCGCCTTCGCCAGTTCAGCCGCACAAGTTCCGACCGAAGTCAGCTGCAGCGACAAGCGCGTTGCTCGGACCGAGTCGATCCACAAACGCTCTGGAGCCTGTGACTTCGGTCGGCAAAGTCGCTGGAGCGAAACGAAGACCTCACTCTGCCAGCGTTTGCTATCTTCGCAACTCCACAGTGTACTGCCTGGACTCTGCATCCACTGCCAGCAGCAACAATGGGCCTGATGAGCAGAATGGATCGAATCCGTCGGACTACCAGAGCCTTCTGGCCAGCGAGCGGCGGAAGCGAAGCAACAACCAGTCGCAGCTGCTGCGATTGCTAGCGAAGTGAGTACTGCTGCATTTTGATCAGTCTGCTGCAAAGAACACTCCATACCTGACACTTTGCTCCGCTTGTTCCAGGAAAGGAATGCTATCGCAAATCCCCATGCCGCAGATCTTCGCCAGGCTTCGTCGAGAGGCGCTAGTCCATCTCACGCGGCGGCAGCAACACGCAATGTACGAGAAGATGCCGCTCCATGATTACATGAAGACCTGCGGGTTCTCAACGATCGTGGCCAATCGCATTGGTCGAGCTGAACCATCCTCTTCCCAACCTGCGACTGACGGAGACGAAGATACAGTGGTGCCTGCTGCTCTTCAAGCCGCTTCCAACGCAGCTCAGTACGACTTTCGAGCATATTACGACGACGGAACAACGCCCAGCATTATTTTTCTGCCGTTGGATCCACCGCCATCGAGCGGGAACGATGCCGCGCTTCATAAACAGATGCTCGTTGTCAATCGCCAGCAGTGCCACATTGCCATGGAGCCATTCAGCCTCTCCGCGTCGGACGTGAACCTGCTCTTCTCAGCTGTTGACATTGGAGTCGAAGATTCCGTAGCTCTATGGAAAATTCTTTGTGCTGTGGCCACTGTCCAAACGGAACACGCAGCAATGCGACGCGCTCGTGTTCAGCATGGCCAGAAATCGCCAGCCCATTTAGACGAAGCCTTCGTATCGGTCTTGCGTAAATCCCTCAACACAGGGACGCCATGATCCTATGGGAAATGCACGTGAGTATACACAACTGGACTAATACAGCCAACTATTAACCATCAACATTTTACGCAAATTCGCTTGACATAGTAATACAAGACTCCGCAACTATCAAATTGAACTCGCTAAAATTCATCGCACTCACTGATTTTTCCGCGGTCGTCGTCTATTCCGCCGAGAGATCGAGTCGGTTGGCTCGAATGAAAATGCCATGGTCCGGCGCGCACGTGAAGTACTCGCAGTCCTTGACTGTGCCATTGTTTTTGCCCTTGCGCTCGCACAACTCGATGCCTATCCACATGCCCGAAGCGAAATGTGTCGGACCGATATATCTCACCACGCCTGTCACCTTGCCCACTTTGATAAATTTGCCCACTCCAAGCAGCGCACCATTGATCGCTATGGTGCTCTGGTTCCCGTTGGAATTACGTCGAGGTGGAGCGATTGGCAGAGGAGCTCTAGAATCCCCACGGTCACGATGTCGTGCGGCGGGATCCCGCTCACGCGTCACGGTTGGAGTGTCAAGCATCTTTTTTGACTGTGGTGGTAAGAGCACATGCTGCCGTTGCTGGTAACGTTGCATCCATCTCTCCGCGGCAGCTTGGTGATCCTGGGGCTCCAACTCGCGTAGTGTAGTTTGCCGGTACAAATCTGTAAGCGAATGGAGCGATGCGCTGCGCTTTCGCTGTACAACCGGTCTTTCCTGCTCTGATGATGTCGATTCATCCGCGTCGCCACTCACAGCTCGGCCAACTCGACAGGTGGGTTGAGATTCATTGCTTGAGCTGCTACTGTTACTGCTTCGACTGGTAGTACTGTTGTTTATGCCAGCCACTGCAGCGGTCGCAACAGCGGCCAAGTGCTGATTCACAGGTACAGACCGTCGACGTCCAAGGTTCAACTGCTTTATCTTCTTTTCTTCATCGGCCTCCGCAATGTTCTGCTCAAAGCTTTCTTGGAGTCGTTTGGGTAAGGAATTCGGATCGAAAAGCACGACGCCTTTGCTCCGTGTCTCTTGAATCGATGACTGCTGGCCTTCTCCATGAGGTTCATTGTTATTATTTTCCGAAAATGGCGAGTACGTGAACCTCTTCAGCGAGGACTTGATCGGCTTACCATGTCTGTTGAGAAGTTCTGGCATTTTGTATGTCCATGGAACACGCGTTGGTGGACTCGCTGGGTTGTCCTCTTTCTCAGACGCCTCAAGTGCTTCGATTGGTTTGGTCGTTTCATCAATTCCTTCTGTGTCATCAGGCTTCGGTGCATTCTTTTCAACCGCTGCTGCTGCAGAAAGAGACATCTCCATGTCCTGAATGAGCTCGTTGTAAGCCAAAACGTCGCTTGCGCAAGTGCTGGCTTTACGGCTGAACATGGATGATGCCTCCGACCGGTGGCTTGAAAACTCGGATTGGTGCGACATCATCGAGCTCCCTCGATTCATATACGACTGAAGAGACGTCTGGGGCGGCAACTGATCGCTGGAAATTCCGTTGTAATAGAGATCCCAAAGCTGTTTCTCCATGAGTCGGTCCTGGGCAGTGGCATCCGGATTTGTATCTGCTACGAACGAAGTTATGGCTGACGTAGGGGGACTTACGTTCGCTGGCTGGCACTGCGAGGGAATGTATAGCGTGGTCGTGCCGTTATTCGTCACCACCACAGTGCATGCAGAAGATGCGGCCGAAAGTTTACGAGGATCAGTGATCTCATACCGTCTTCTTCGCACCAACGCTCGCTGCTCCAAACGGTCGTTTTCAGCGCTCACCAGCGCAGCTTCGTCCGACGCCTCCTCCTCTTGGTCCTGTGGCTCTTCATAGACGTCCATCATGACGGGAACGTTATTGGCAATAGCATTGTTGTCTTCATGGAAGACCGAGGCCAAAATGGGCGTCTCGCCATCGTCGTACTCGTTGTCGTCGTCGCTGAACTCGTCTCGCTCTCCATTCTGCTCACTGCCTTCGATGCTTTCTGGACGCGGGCAGAACTCCAGCATGACTTCAATGGCGCCAGCGTCTTCGCCCAGCAACGACACCCAATGCGGCTCCACCAGCACGTAGTCGTCGTGCTCCTCCATTTCAGTAGATTCCCCCTGCGGCTGGACATCGCTCTTCAGCTTCTTCTTCTCCCACAGCACCGGCAGGTCCAGCTGCGCACTCGCGACCACCAGGATGCCGCACACGATCTCGATCTTGAGCTGCGTGTTCTCGGTCGGCAATAGAAACGCAGGCGAGGACACGATGGGCAGCTCGAAATGGCCGCGCGAACGGTCCCGGGCCCGATCGTTCGGTCGGCGCCAGAGCGGATTGTTCATGTTGCCGGAGTAGCTCTTCCTTGATTCGTGCACGACGCCGATCTGCTCGCCATACGCCGAGACGAGATAGCACCGCAGATGCAGGCCGTGGCGATCGTACATTGGCGCGAACACTGAGCGGAAGACCAGACGCCGGGCCTGATAGACCCAGACGTGGAGCGTTCCCTCGGGTACGAGCCTGAGGTGACTAGCGGTCTCCATTACAACGGATTCCTCTAGTCGCTGCTCTTCACTCGAAATGTCTTGAGCACACTTCAAATCGGCCGAGAAGGCGCCAGGAAGCGGCGCCACAGCCCCGCTCTTGGCCGGTCGCGGCCTTAGGACGCCCCGTGGCGCCTGGAAGCCGTAGTCCTGGGCCTCATTCGCGTCCACTTGTCCGCCGTCCGCGCGCATTGGTCGTGGGTTTCCCTGTTGCCGATGGAATCTCGAAGTGAGCGACGCAAACAAGGGAAACCAACCGAGTCGACTATCAAGTCGGCTTGTACTTCAACATGAAACGGCACGCGGATCTGGGGTTTATCTTGAAGTTTGTATGCTACCGTAGCCACTTGGGAGCCAGCCACACGACCAGCGACTGACTGGCCTGACTTGACCGTTAACCGATTGGTCAGCTCTTCTTTCTTTCCAATTTTGCCATAATCCAGTGGCTGTTGTTCCATTGCGGAAGGATTTTAGTGCGACAGGGAGGTCGTTGATTGGTGAAAATAGATGAATCAACGAATTTCATTGGTGGAAAAACATCCGCGAGGTTCCATAAACTACGATGGAAATTGCGCATGGCTTCGGCTTCAAAGACCTGGAGGAAGCTCTGGCGACTGTGAGATGGAAGCTGCTCTGTCTGACTGGTCCGGACTTTGGCCCATCCATCTGCCCGCTCGTCCATCCATCCGCTTGCTCCATCCGCACTCTTCATGCCAGTCGAATCGGCCCTTCTCTCTTCCGTCACACGTCACACATATACCTGCGCAGCTGTGGACCGCAGTGGCTGGCGCTCGCCTCTCGACGCCTGCTGGCGGTAGCGCTTCTTGGTCTCGTGTCTGATGAAGCAGAGCGATACAATCGCTAGTATCGCCAGCGGATACAGCACGTTGCGGTGCAGCCCCAGCGAGGAGACATACCCGCCGCCGCCCACGACCACTGTGATGTGCATGGGTTCATGCGCTGGCATGGCGCTGGCCGGGCACGCGAGCTGCTTGTTCTCTTTGGCTGGTTTGGCCAGTGGCTCCGGAGTTGAGCCTGATTTGCTGGGCGACGAGAACACCGTCAGATGCGGCTTCTCGGGCAGCTGCGCTGGCGCTGCACCCACGAAGCTGATCTCTCCGCTGCCGACGACGCCGCCCGAGAGAGCCTGCGTGGCCTGCACGATGATGTCACCACTGCCGGCGATGGACGCCTTGACCTGTTCGCAGATGATGGAGCCCGTGTACACGACTCCCGAGCCGAAGATCGCAATGGTCTCGCTCTCGCACTGCCCGCCGGACGCCATCGAAACGGCTCCAGAACCGGCCGTGACGGTGGTAATGCGGGTGGATGCGAAGTCGCGAGCGTTGACACAGACGCTGCCGGAGCCGCGCAGTCCGATCGCCGTGTCCTTCGCACTCACAGTGTCGGTGATGACAGAGATGCCGCCAGATCCGCTGACGACCATGTCGATGCTCGAGGCCTGAAGCGCGGACAGTTGAAGCTCCAGCTTGCCACTGCCGGATACGGCCAGCGAGAGGTGCGTGAGATCCACCGACGCCATGCGATCGCGCACCAGCACGCTGCCACTGCCGCTGGTCTGGATCTCGATGCCGCCGTTATCCCCGTTGGATCGTGCGTCGGTTGCCAGGACATGGTTCTCGACAACAACGCTCGCCGACCCTTCTGAGCTGAGGCGGCGGAGCTGCGCGCCATGCGTGAGGTGGATCTCGACCATGAGATACGCTTCGACCTTCTTGCTCTTGACGTCGGGGCGCGATCGGATCGCCAGCACGCTGTCGCTGCTACAGGAGACGTCGTACATGTCCAGCAGCTCCTGCGAGTCGCCCGAGAAGCGAATGGACGCGAGCGGCTGGGAAGACGCGAACTGCGGCTGGGTGTAGCTTACGATCACGAGGCCCGGCACAGCCAACTGGATCTCCTCGATACGCTCGGCTGCATGTTGCGAGTCCATGTGGACGATCCACGTTTTCTGCATTGTCTGGTGTTCCGACTCGCCAGTAAGCTCTCCGATCCAACCACCGCGCTGGGGGACAGCCACCACCGGACCGCGCTCGATCTGCAGCAGCGCGTGGGCCTGATGGCCAAGCGACACCGCTAAGATCAGCACCATACCGAGCACGTATATCTGACAGCCTGCAAGATGGATCATGGCGCTTGGTATCCGACGCGCCACGCACCGCACGACCATTCGGGCGACGTCTCCGGACGTTGTAAAGGCGGAATGATCACCGCTTCACTCTGCTGGTTCAGGCCGCTGGACAATCATTCTTTCTGGCTTCTACAGGAATGGCGGTAATGATCTCTTGAAAAGCGGAGATACGGTAGTGTACACCCATTTGACGTTAAAATTCCTTGAAAAGAGGGTCACACGTAACATCTATGATTTATTGTAACGTCTATAAATTGCGACAGGCTCTGAATCATAGGTGGGTCATGTGGTTTGGGTATCTGTGCCCTGTAACAAAGCAGATGGCAGTATACCACCACGTTTGCTCTCCCAAACATTGCTCCAAGTGCGCCACACTGAAGCGGATTCGAAATATCAGCCACTATCCATGGCGGACGCAACCACGGGCGGCGCCGACCTCTTCGACGGCCTCGGCCTGGATTACAACTTTCTCGGAGGTCGCGACCCCACACAAGCTGATCCGCTCACTGCCGGGTCCGCCAACGATACGCTATTTGATCACGAAGTGTCCGGCGCGACGGCCTTGACCTCAGTGGCCAGTGGCGAAGACATGATGATGCCGGAAACGCTGAGCTTTGCGTTTCCAAGTGCGATTCCCGAACTACCGCAGCGGTACCGCATGGCCCCACAGCACCGCCACAAGCGCGTCAAGTCGAACCCGGACGTGCTCCAGCAGTTTAGCATGGGACCGCCGCCAGCCGCTTCGAGGTTGACCGCAGGCGGTCGTCCCATGCCGCCAGATCTCGTGTCCGCCGTGTTCCACTCAATCGCAAACGACTTCCAGGACCCCATGGGTGACATT
Source organism: Elongisporangium anandrum (assembly GCA_023337935.1). Classification (NCBI taxonomy): domain Eukaryota; phylum Oomycota; class Peronosporomycetes; order Pythiales; family Pythiaceae; genus Elongisporangium; species Elongisporangium anandrum. The sequence continues at coordinate 26,158 of JAADXR010000189.1, read as the reverse complement.
GCGACCGCAAACCCCAAGCCCATCGGAATCGTCCACGTGACCACGCCCAAGGGACTCCAGGACCCCATGATGCCTATCCCGTACGCGACCGCCCCGGGCTCGGACGAGACGATTCAAGACATGAACGAGTTCCTCAATACTCTATCCTGGTCCGAAGCGTCGGCCAATGCGGTCCCAGTGGCCCCAGTCCAAATGCAGGACCCATCCATGATGGGCGCCTTCGGTATGCAGATGCAGCACACCGACCAATTTGCGGCCATTGATGTGGCGGGTGGCGACACCAAGATGAAGCGCAAACGCCCTACAAGCGGCCACGTTCGTCACCACTCGAGTCCCGTGGATCTTCTCCAGAATCTAGACCAGTTCCGCTTGATGGCTCAGCAAACCACACAAGCAGACCCGTACCAGTTCCAATTGCCGCCGACACAGATGGGCAACGTGTCTGCTTCCCGCCGGGCACTGCTCGACCGCCGTGCGTCGCTCCAGAGCTCTTCGTTTGCTGCTGGCGGTGGCGGAGCCATGAACCCGGCGCGAATGTCTCGGCGACCTACGCGCTCTACGGGGCTGTCCATGGATCTATCGCAGATCAATCTCGACTTCTTGTCCGTACCGGAGGAGGAATTCCCGCCGCGGGCGCCGCCATCGCAACACATCAGTCCGCCGTACCGTAGTGGCAGCGTGCGTAAGGCGGCCGCATCTTCGGCTTCCACGCCCACGGATCAAGCGGACCTGAACCGCAAGCTATACAAGTGCGGCCGCTGCGGCCAGCCCAAGGTCGGCCACGTGTGCACCATGCCCGACCAGCGCAACAACTGGACGCAAGTGGACCTAGAGGTGACCAAGGGCATCAAGATCATGCGCATCAATTGCCACATCTTGCCCGTGCGCAGCAAGTGGGTGGCCCAGCACGAGGACAACGTAGAACAGGCGGATGCATTCTGATATGTGTGCATTTTGTGGCTGCCGATAAGTATAATCAAAACCTATCCATGACTTTATGTGGAAAGAGAGTGTCAACCCGTTTTTATCCTTGAAGAGTGCAGTGCAGTGTATCGCAGATAGAGAGCGAGATGGCCTGTGCGTAAAATCAGTAAGCACAGAGTGGCCTGGAGCATCTCAGCGGCCACTGCACCCACTCATGGCGTTACACTGCGGTCTCCGCGTTCGGGAAAAGATGCAGACTCCATCTGGCCATGCATCTCCCATCGAAGCGGATACCCTTGCAAACTTGATCCGTTCCCTACAAAATGGCCCGTTGTGTCTAGGTTTTGAGCTAGAGGCAACATAGGGAGTCACTCCGAAAGGCTCCAAACTGCACACGTGCGCCAATTAGTACGATCCGGAACTATCAGGGAACCCAACATACGTATGACAGGAACGATCCCTATGAGATATTTGCTGTAGAGGGCATGAGTGAGATCTTGTACTTTGAGCAACGAATGCAATACTGCAGCATTTATTGTATTTGCTAGGAATACGTACGCAACCCTAATCAGTGCATCATCACTGCATTCAGCTCCCAGTGATGGTTCAGCGTTGTCATCCCGAGCCCAGTAATTAATTGCCCGGTTTCCGCTCACAATTAATATTGTCAATGCCGTCCTCGCTCACGCGTCCAGGTCTATCAATCCGCAAACCGCCTGATGGGCACGAGACTGACTGGTGCCACGGTCACGGGGCTCTGCCTCGTGGCGATGTCGGCGTCTGCTGGCGCTCGATCCATACCTGCCGACACCATGGAGCTCGCCCTGCAGTCTCAAAGCCGTCTCGACAACTTGTTCGTGCCCTCGCATATCTCCCGCATGTACGCCCGCCTTCTTTCCTTCAGGTCCGCCCTAGATTTTCTCACCGCCCGCCTTTTCTGAATGCATGCAGAACCTTCACAGCCGGCGATGAAGAAGCGGCCGTGAGCTTGGACGTCGATCTCTCCAGCGCGACGTCTATCCAGTCCATGTAAGCCTTCGGTGTCTCCATGTCCTCGGGTTCTCCACGGTCTCACATGCGCCTACGTAATTCTCAGAACGTTGCGAGGCCTCCGCGTAGAGTCTGCGCTACCGCTTCTCCCATCTTCCCTCACCGAACTGTGAGTGGCCGCGAGCATTATCCGCTCCCGATTGCGTCCTAGTGGAGGCGCTAACTCTATGCCGTTCTCTGTAACAGGCGCGTGGACCGCTGTGTTCTCCAGACCTTCCCCAAGGAGATTTTCCATCTGCGGTCGCTGCGATCTGTCTCCTTCCACGACAGTACGGTGGTCGCTTCTTCGCCCCCGACCACGCTCTCCATGGACGAATGGGAGTTTCTGCGGTCTCGTCGAGCGCAGGAGCGACCCCAGGGCCGTGATTTAGTTAGTCGTGCAGCAGCGACGGTTGAGTGTGGCCAAAACCACGAGCCCCATGTGTTTGACGGCCTCGTGCTCTGTGTCTCGCCGCGCGATAGCAGAAACAGCCCCTTTAGCCGCCTATTATCTGCGATGGCCGATTCCTCGTCATCGTCGTCCGCCTGGAGCAAGAACTCAACGTACATGGGGCTGGCCTTCGGTATCCCTGGGCTCTTTCTCGCCTACAAGATCATCCTATACGTATACTTTTCGATGACGTACTCGCGCAAGACCTCGTCCGCCACGACTACCATGCCTGTCCATCTCTCGCAGCCACTTCCGACCACTACTCCGCCACCGGTCACAATGGCCTCGGGGGCTACGACCAACCGCAACAAACAGATTGGGGACGAGAACGATCTGCGGCCGACCTCAGATGAGTCGGCTGCGTCGTCCGAGGGCGCGGCCATGGAGCGGCGGCAGAACAACTGGAGCTTTTGGATCGACCACGACCTGCAGCCTTGGCGCTTGGACTTCGACCAGATCACAGTGCTCAACAGCATCACGACGACGGCCGCGCAGAAGCGACACATGCGGTCGGACAACAGCCACTCGGTGTGCTTCTGTGAGGTCTGGCTCGGCACGTACAGCACGGCCCCAACGTCGCCCATGGGAGCCTCCAAGCAGTTCGTCGCGCTCAAGTACATCTCGCCACAGGAGCGAGAGACTTCGGCCACGTACACGCAGCAGCAAGAGCGCCTCAAGGCTCAAGTGCGGCGCCAGGCGCATTTCTCCCACCCGGCTGTGGCTGCGTTCGTTGGCATCGCGTGGTCCATGAAGACGCACTTGGTGGTCGTGACCGAGTACATGTCAAGAGGTGATCTGCGTCAGTGGCTTCACCGCATGGCTGTGCACCAGCGTGGCCAGTGGACTGTTCTCAAGCTGCAAATGCTCTCGGACATCACCAAGGCACTCGTTTATCTGCATTCACTCACGCCCTCGTTGGCCCACGGCAGCCTCAACTCCCGAAACGTTCTGCTCAACGACTCGATGCAGGCCAAACTCAGCGACTTCGGCGGCACCAGAGCCCAAGCCACTACGGCGCAGGAGTTGCAGGCCTACGTGGCCGTCGGCTCGGGTCGATGGATCTCGCCCGAGGCACTCCTAGGTGCCAGAGACACAACGCTGGGGTCATCCGCATCCTCAGCTGTGTTCGCATCCTCTCGTGATTACCGAAGAACTGCCACACCTGCGGCCTCGTCGTCCTCAATACCGGCGGGAAGTGCGGCCCAAGACGTGTATGCTCTGGGCATCCTCATGACCGAGATGGATTCGCATGACCTGCCGTTCGCCCAGGCAGTGCGATCGTCGACCGCATATGGTAACGGCCGCACTGATGAAGTCAACGTGCTGCAAATGATCGCTGAGGGCGAACTCAAGCCCACTCTGTCCACCACGTGCCACCCCAAGATCGCAGAGTTGATCCACCAGTGTCTGTCGTTCAATCCGGGCGAACGGCCGCCCATACTGCAGGTGGACCGGGTGCTACGGGCCATTTTGGACGAGTATAAGGCCACAACCACGACCCTGGTCACGGGACTGGACGCAATGGGCCCTACGGAGCACGGCTTCGTTTGAAGATAGTTTTTAATTATTCAGTGAACAGAGCACTATCTCTTTGTTGTCCATGGTGTCAATAGTAAGCAGCAGCGTTATGATGCACAATCCTTTGTATTGTGGTGATGGCACATTGAACTTCAAGATCGAAAAGGCAAATGATGGGGGAATTCAAAAGTGTTAACACATCAAACAGACACTGTATCTCCCTTTTCCTCTGCTGCATCCACTTAAACAAGCGGAATGTAGTTGCGGCGCACACGGTGCTGCTGGAGTCGGTGGGCGGCCATACCCACGACCACCAGCGCCGCGGCCACCATGCCGAACACCAGCGTGCCGTTAGGGCCGTGCGCAACCGACGACAGCGAGCTGGTCACGGCCGCCACGAGCGCGTTGTTGCTCTCCGACTTGATGAGCGGGTCTTCCTCGTGGCGAAGGGACTTGGTCACAAGCTTGATGTACACAGGCGAGGCGTCCGGTGCTGCCACAGCCACGTAGGCGGACGTGGGCGCGGCGGCCAAAGGCTTGAGAATGGACGAGATAGATCGCCAGAAGAGCCACTTGCTGGTCTTGACGCTCGAGGGGCGCGCGCCAGCGTAGAAGACCTTGCCCGAGAAGGACGTGTCGATCCAGATCTTGTCCGTCACCTGCAGCGCCAGCACACCAGAGCCCCAGACGTTGACGGTAGCGCGGGCAGCCACGAGGCTTGACGTGTCCACCACGCCCGAACCGGCCAGTGTGAACTTCTCCTTCTGCACCTGGCCGCTCGAGCCGAAGTGAGCCACGCCCGAACCGTAGACAGAGCCAGAGATCTCGTACGCCAGCAGCTCGGCCGTCTGCACGTACAGGTGGCCCGAGCCACTCACGGCCGCCGAGATCTGCGTGGCGTTCAGGAGCGCATCGGCCAGCACGGCCACAACGCCCGATCCGGCCAATGTCACGTCGAGCTTGCTGGCCAGCTCCAGCGCGGGGGTCGACAGCTGCACGAGGCTCGTGCCGGCCGTGGTCACGCTGAGCGCACGCAGAGACACGTTGCTGGTCCAGTTGGCGAACAGGTTGGATACGCCAGCGGTGGTGAGCTTCACGTGCGCGTCGGCGTCGTTCGCCACGAGCACCTTGTCACCCAGGACCACGTCGCTGGCCAGCGAGGCCGACACGTGACGCAGCACCGAGGCCTCGTGCACGAAGATCTGCGTGAGGATGTAGCCGCTGGTGCTGGCGTCCTTGTTCTTGAGGTGGATCTTGAGCGCGTTGTCCTTGTTCTTGTGCAGCGAGAAGACTTCCACAAGGTTCAGCAGACTCTTCGAGTCGCCAGAGACCACGATCGTGGCCACAACCTGGGGGCCGTCGTACGTGGGGGCGGCGGGCGCAACATCCTCCGATTCGTCCTGGTCGTCGTCCTTGGGCTTCTGGTCTTCAGACTCATCGTCGTCGTCGTCCTGCTTCTTCTTCTTGTCCTCACTGTCGTCCTCATCGTCGTCCTTGTGGTGCTTCTTCTTGTCTTCGTCGTCAGACTCTTCCTCTTCGTCGTCGTCCTTGGGCTTGCTGTCGTCGTCCACGACCAAGACGTCGTCGCTCTCATCCGAGGCGCTTTCAGAGGCCACGACCAGCGGCTCTTCGATGGACGCTTCGTCCGAGTCCGACGCCTCACCAGCCTCCACAGGGGCGGCCTCGCCAGCAACACTGTCGGCGTCGCTGCCTTCGAACGAGCCCTGCGTCCACACGGGGCCGAGGCCGCCGGGGCCCAAGAGACCGGGGATGAGGCCGCGGACGTCCACATCGACCGATCCTTCGGATGAGGATTCCGTCCACTGAGAACCCGATCCTTCGAAAAGCTCAAGGGCTCGGCGCTTGAGAGGGAACGCCGCCGAGGGCGCGTAGGTCACGAACACGCGGCCGGGCAGCACGAGCTCGAGCTTCTCGAGCGCCTCGGCCGACGTGACCGTCCAGGTCTTCTGCAGCGCCTCCTCGCCCACGACCTCCGAGCGCTCGGTCACGTCAGTGGAATCAATGTCCAGGGCCTGCGCACGCGCGGCCAGCGCCAGCAGCAGCAGCGAGCCAAACACCTTCATGACTGGTCTTGCGATAGTTAAGAGCCCAAATGAGCCACAGATCGAACGTGCGGAGGTCCGAAAAAACCAGAAATCAGGATTCGATTTCTCAGAATCCGCTGAACCATCAGTCCGCCGGAATGTTGGTCTTCCCACCTGAGTCAGGAGGCGGTACACTGTACCAGCGAGTTGTCAGAGAGATTGCGTGTGGGCTGGTACAGTGTACCATTAATTCGGGTGGATTTTTCTGGAGTGTGCATGTCTTTGTGACAGCAGAGGACCATGGAAAGATTGTGTGTTTATGGTGCAGTACCATAAATAAATTCCAACTGGACGAACGCAATGCGTAATTTACCGTTTGGGTCAAGTGCAACAGTCGAACAGACTGGGCGCTCACACGAGCTTCGTCGAAGCTCCGGCTTGTCTTTGCCGTCATGCAATTGTGATCTGGTGGTCTTGTCATAGGCGCCTCTCCACTCGCGTCTCGTCCCCCTTCTTGCTCGAACGCCGGAGCCAACAGGAAGGCTCAGAACGTGCTCGTCCCCTCTGGGCCTCTTCGTGACCTCTCTGCGACATGGTTGCGCAACCGCACCCTTGAGTCAAGTGCATTGACGCAGAAGATCCCGAGCGCCGCCGCGACTCAACCACTTCTTGGCTCTGGACCGATGGGATTGAACAGCGAGTGAGCTTCGCGGCTGAGACAGCGTCGCAGGCGCGTGTCCAATGGCAAGAGCGTGTGCTCATGACGCACATTGTGATTACAGTGCTCTTGCGCTCATGCAAATTGCTCGACCCAGGTGGCCAGCGCGAACGGTATTTTTCTTGCCTCATGATGACATATTGCGATCATTTTACGTCAAAAATATACTCACATATTGACATTCATTTGAACTCATTGTGTACCTTGATTTGAAACAAGAGTGTTTATGTGAGTCATTCTTTGTGAGTTTACACTTTTGGCTACACTCGACTGCATTGTGGGTGCCACAGTCCAGTACGTCTCGCCGTGAGCTCAGACCGCGCCGTTCCTCACGTTTGGCAGGTCACGTCAAACAGTCCACCTGGACACTGCTCGAGCGTTACCCTGTTAATTTCAGGTGTCAATGATATCGATCATGTGTATGGATAAAAAAAATACGACCGCCAGCAAAGCCATGCTGTAAGGTGCAAGTGCAGCTGCGCCTCCTTCTGCAGCAAGCAACGCATGCTGCTTCGCGGGTGCAAAAGCAGCAGCCACTCTCAACCCAGAGAAGAATGGGTGGTGATCTCGCTTCTCCCTATTTTCTCCGTTTGACTGGTTCTGAATTGGTCGTTTCAGTTGGCGCGTGTACGGAGTGCTGAAACAAACGATTTCCTCCCAGTTATTGAGTGATGCACTACCAGTGCAGAAACGAGTCCATCCAGGTGCAACTCGTGCAAGTGGGTCGGTGCCTTGGACCAATGAGCGGCGCGCAGGCGCGTGGGCACTCGGAGCGAGAGGAAGACCCAGGCTCTTCTGCCATCAGTTCTCTGTGCGACACGCTGCGTTCCAGTGCTTTACGGCGAGAGGAGATGCAGCCACGCGCTTGATCGAACGCTCTACAAGCAGCATGAGTTGCTCACGAACTCTTTTCCGCGTGCCTCGCAGGAAGGAGCCTCAGATCTTTGGCTCGGCCATACATTAGTGGACGTTGAGAGGTTAGGGCTAATGGATATACACCTTCATGGTACACTACCTTGTTTTGGAACTGACATTGTGCTTGCTACATGAGCCAATTCAAAAAATTCCAGCGGTTTGCGTGGATGCCCATCCTCATTGGATGGGGAGAAATGACGTAAATTACGGAGGAGGGGGGAAGAGGGGAGAAAGAGGAGGGGGGGAGGAGAGGAGGGGCTATAATTTAGAAGTTTCTGATTCGTTTTTCAAGTTCAGGTCGCCGGTGGCGCGAGTGCGGACTGCGCTGACGACAGACAAAGAAAAATCTGCCGCCGCCATCAGACGCTCAAAGCGGGGCGGACTGTGGCCAGTGAGTGTATCTATTTGCCATTCATGCAAAACGATATGCCTCCTTCGGCCGACGAACACCCCACGGCCTCCGTCATGAACAGTCCCTCGCAAGCCGCGTCCAGTAGCGCCAGCGACGATGCTGCGACCGCCGCCGAGATCGACCGGTCCTTCGGCGACCTCCTGGCCCAGTTGCTGCGCACTCTGCCCGCCGAAGCCTCCACGCTTTTCCTCAAGGCGCTCAGCGGTCTCTCGCCCGGCGAGAGCTGCGACTTGAGCGAGTACGTGGCCAAGCTGCGCACCGAGAAGCAGTTCCGCGTGATCCGCGCCATGGCCGAGTCCACGATCGAGGGCAAGAAGCGCTTCCTGGCCAACTTGCGCAAGAAGTTCGAGCAGCAAGAAGCCTCGCAGCGCGCCGCGCAGGCCCAAGCCGAGCAGGACATGGAGGCCCACCTCAAGCGCAAGCAGGCGCTGACCGGTACGTGCCACGCGGATTCATTGGTCCACACGAGGATCAGGGCTTTGGGTTAGTCGCTGACGTGCCCACGTGTTTATGTTTGCTTGCGCTTCGATAATTTGTCATATGCAGCCGCCGCGCGTGTCAAGCAGATGAATGCCGGGGCCAACAAGTTCCACTCTTTCAATGCGGCTGTGGGTGCTGGTGTCTGGTACGTTTATATCGATACTTTGTGTTTACAGCTTTCCATGGAAATTGTGCATATGTGGATATATGAATTAACGCTGTTTGTTTCACCTATAGCCCGGAAGGTGTCGATGGCACGCTCAGCAGCAGCAACAGCAGTGAACATCTCACGTCGGATGCTCTGATGCGCGTCCTGGGCGACAGCAACCCCTCTGCGGGCCGCTCGCTGTCGTCCTCCTCGATCATCATCACGAAGGAAGACATCAAGAACGTCGGTGCCATGCTCGGTAACGCGCATATTGGCGAGTCGGAGCAGAACCTGCGGGAGCTCGAGATCAGCAAGAAGGGGTTCCTGACCACGCCGCCTCCGTCCACTTCTTCGGACTCGTGGACCGAGCGCCAGACCGATTTACTAGCGGATGACGGTAATTTGGCCAAGCGCGAGCGTCCGGAGAGCAGCCGCGCGTTAACTCAAATGGAGCAGAAGCCTCAGCAGCGCACGCGATCGGATTACCCGGAAGACAACAACAGTCTCAGTCCGCGCGATTCAATTGACGGTGGCATCCCCGAAGAGGATGGCACGACCGGCTCGGGCGAGAACGGCGGAGCGGACGAGGACCCGGACGCCCCGACCACCAAGCGCTGGACCAAGAGCCAGGATGCTGCCCTGCGCGAGTCGGTGCGGCTGCACGGCGAGAAGAACTGGAAGGCCATCGCGGAGCTCGTGCCCGGCCGCAACCACGCGCAGTGTCTGCAGCGGTGGCGCAAGGTGCTCAAGCCGGGCCTCGTGAAGGGCCACTGGTCCTTCGAGGAGGACCAGGTGCTGGAGTACCTCGTGCTGCAGGGCTGCAACAACTGGGGCCAGATCGCCGAGCGGATCCCCGGCCGCACGCCCAAGCAGTGTCGCGAGCGGTGGAAGAACCACCTGGACCCGGCCATCAACAAGGGCCCGTACACGGAGGAGGAGGACCGCATCATCTTCACGGAGCAGGCGCGGCTCGGCAACAAGTGGTCGCAGATCGCGCAGCTGCTCAAGGGCCGCACGGAGGACTCGGTCAAGATCCGCTGGAAGTCGCTCAAGCAGAACCCGTCCAAGGCCGCGGCCTCGCACGCGCAGCACAAGAAGAACCAGCAGCAGGCGGCGGCTGCGGCGGCGGCCGCTGCGGGCCAGGTGCCAGGTCAATTGCCTGGCTATAGCCCCAACACGTCGGCCATCCTCCGCCAGCGGCAGATGGCGCTGCTCCAGCAGCAGCAGCAGATGCAGCACGTGGACGCCGCCACGCAGCAGCACATGCACATGCGCATGATGCAGCAACACCGCCAGCAGCAGCTGCAGAGCCACGTGGCCATGCTCACCGAAAGCCCACCGCACAGCAACCAGGACGGCGCCTCGGTCATGCCACTCAAGCCCGAGCCGTACCAGTCGGGCGGCCGCATGCTGCCGCAGATGGACCCGCACGCGTACGCAGCGTCCAGTGGCGAGATGTACCTGCCGCCGTCCAACTCGAGCTCGACCAGCGCCTCGCCTCTGTACCACAAACAGCACGCGTACGACCCGCACGAGTACTCGAGCGGCGCCGGCTACTCATCGTACTCCCGGTATAGCGTGCAGTCGCCCTCAAGAGACGACACGCGCGAGTCGACGGACTCGTGGGACCTGCACCAGGACCTGACGGACGGCCTGGACCGCTTTGGGGAGAACCCGCCGCCCGTGGGGCTCTGGGAGCCGGCCTACCAGCACAGACAAGACGAGGACCCACTCCCGATCGCTCTGCATGTAAGTGGCTCTTGCGTATAGTCTGGTGAGGCCTTGAGACTCACTGTGTGTTGGCTGGTGCAGTCACTGCTGCAGGAACCGCAGCATAGACAACAGACCGCCGGGATCCCGTCCGGGAGCTTCACGGCGCTCCACGCGTCCTCGGTCCAAGAAGACGAGTACGACCCGATGATGATGGTTGCCTCGGAATTTGGCAGCCACGAAATGCATTTCAACCCGATTTAAATGTCGTCTAAAGCCCCGAATTAATAGTGTTTTTTGTATCAGCCACCATGTTCATGCCTTCGTTCGTTCGTGGTCGATGTTCATGACTCCACTTGCTTCATAATGGCGTCGTCCGCTTTGCTCAGCAAGGTCGGTGCAGTTCCGGTGCCGGTGCTGGCGCTCACACCCTGAGTCAGACCACTGGAGCTGTAGCGTGTAGCAGCTTGGAGCTTCTTGAGCCACATACGATGCGCTTCACGCTGCTCGCACTGCAGCAGATACAGTCGATTCATGTTTTGGATTCCGATGCAAACTTGGTGGTGATGTCCTGACTGGAGCTGGTGCTGCACCACGAGGTTTCCAGTATCGGACCCGGTGTCGGAGCTGATGCGAGGCGGTGCTCGTCGGTGGTGATGGCCAACGTTAGGCTCCAGTAGCTTGATCTCCACTGCGCTCGTCATATCGATCGTGTCGGACGCCAGCGTGACCCCGTAGTGGCGATAAATTCGCAGCACACCGTTGGCCAGTACGCACCACCGAGAGCTCGTCTGCAGGCTCTCCAGTGTGTGCTTGGCGCCCATGTATCCACAATGGGCATGAATGCGACTGAATGGGCGCAGACTGACTCCCAACACGAGCTCATTCGGCGGGTCGTCGCCGTTGGCTGACCAGAGTTTGTGCCTGCGCTCGCGTCGGTAGTGCTGGTGCTGGTGGGGACTCGTCGCGTGTGTGGGCAGCGCTCCGTGCACCTCCGCCAGTCGCAAGAGCTGTCTCTGGGCAGTGCGTGGGCAGATCTCGACCTCATCGGCCAGAACGAACTCACTGGCGATGCCTTGGCGCCAGATGCTGTCCGTGTCTCGCATTCGGAGCACGGCCTGGCCCAGGAAGAAGTTGTTGGGGCCGTTCTTGCTCAGCAACGTGAAGCACACAGTCACGTTTCCGTCGACGCCCGGCACGAATAGTCTCTCTGGCCAGAGCACGCTGTCGCTCTCGGGCGTGTTGGCCAGCAGGCCCTTGCGCAGACTTGTCTCGAAGCAGAAGAGCTGGTTGTCGTCGTCTCGACCGTCCACGATGGTCACGTACACGTACGGATTGCAGGTAAAGCCGTTGGCCAGTCGGAATTCTTCAGTTCCATTTGTTCCTTGGGGTGTCGATGGATGCGAAGCGAAGCCACGAACGCGAATGCTCTCGATTGCGTATGGCGTCAAACACATACGCTGGGTGTGGTTGAACCGCCAGCGCGCCAGGCGACCGCGTATGGCTGCCTGAATCTTCACAATGGCGCGCTTCTTTGCCTGGAACGCCAGCGCGTCCTTGGTCATGCGCACATACGCGGTCACGACCTGACCGAAGATATGGCGCTGCTTCTCGATGTGCTGCACTCGTGCGCGCTTCGATTGGTCGTCGTATTCGTCCTGTAGTGAGGTCTGACAGTGCTGACAGAGCCAAGAGAACCGCGTGGGGACCACGAACGCGCCCTTGGTCTTCCTTGCGCTGCCTTCGTAGGCGCGTAAGTAGCACTGCGCATGGGCTATCACGTTGCATGTGGCACACTCGAGGTCCCCACCAGCGAACTGGCAGTAATCACACCGTGAAGATACTCGCCACCGTGTCGAGTCGTAGAGGAAGCGAGATGGAACGATGCGCGTGGCAGAATTGGCTGACGTGGCTGATGATAGCGTCGCCGCTGTATGCTGCCGCTGGAGCAGCGCCTTCGTGGCCTGGCGCTTGAGCTTGGAGGCCGTGAAGCCGCGCTGAGCAGATGTACCAGGTAGTGACAATGGCACTGGACGCGATGCGGGGCTTCCAGCAGCTGGAGAGGAGACAACCGGATGCTGCAGATCGTCCAGACTGGTGCCCAGCAGAGCCGCTTGCAGGGGCTGGCGGTGAGGCTTCTGGTACAGAGCGACGTTCTCAAATCGCTGGAGCAATGGGGCGACATCCATGTGCACGAGTCCGCCCTTGGACTCTTGCTGGAACTTGCTCCTCCATACTGACTGCGTCCGGTATGTGGACTGCAAAGGTGGATCATCATCGACCAGCGACTCGAATGGCTACATGTGTCAGCCACCTTAAGTACGAATCAGGTTGCGATGAGCTGCACGTTATGTCACCTGTGAGCTGATCGAAGGCGCAGAAGACGATCCTGAGAGCGACGAGCGGGGTCGCGAGGGTGAAGCGCTTGAGTCCTTCGCAACGCAGGCTTGCAGCACGCATGAGAGTCGAGGCAGCGCCATTTCCTCTGGTAATAATAGCTTCAAGCGACGTTACCTTTATAATGTGATACCCTGTCGAACCCGAGGGTTGCTGTGCGCTTTAAAATATTCGCTTTCAAAGGATCGTGGTCGGACAGGATTGGGACCCAACAAGCCAAAAGCTGCCCAAGTCCTCATGACGGTCGTGGTCGTGGGCGTGAGACGCCACGTGCTGGCCTTTGAGGCCCCTGGAGTCGAGAGCAAGACGCTCAAGCACATGCATCATACAATCTGCGTCAAGTACCCCGAAGAAGCTGCGAAGAAAGGTGCAGTGGCTTGAGAGATGCGTCGTTTCTTACACTGTCACCTCACGCGGTTGTCGTCTGTAGCGGTGTACGCGAGCGTCTCCATTGAAGACGCAGAGCTATATGCGCTCTTCAGTTGGCTGGTGAGCGAGTCTAGAGATTCATCCGTGGAGGAGTTCGCTGACCAACTGAAGAGTGTCGTCCAAGCGATTACCAGTCGCGTCGGTGCGACTGAATGGGCCAATGCGGTGTCCTGCAGCAGTTGGAAGCAGCACCGTGACAACTCCTGCGACTACGTTATCGTACCTGCGAGCCCCAAGTCCGTCAAGAAGGATCTTGTGATCCTCGTGAGCCACCGCCCGCAATCGATCTTTCCTCTGTACATGGCGTCGGCTCGCCGTGCAGTGCGGTTCGTGCACGGCGTCGTGGCGCTCGTGACCGCCAACGCGTACATCTCGACGTTGGGCGGCGGTCACTTCCTGTGCAAGCACCTGACGCAGGCTAAGCTTATGGCGCGCCTACAGATCGCGGTGTCCATGGGGCTGCAGGATCCAATCCTGGAGAGCAAGTGCCGCATCAATCTGGCCTACAACGCCATGCAGGCCGGCCGTTTCCGTCGCGCGCAGCGAATGATCCGCAACGAGACGCAGGTGGCCACGCGGCTCAAGAACGACGAGCTGGCCAAGGTCTGCCACGCGGCGCAAACGTACCTGGTGAAGACCTATCGCGTGCATCGCGAGCTGCTGAGTCGCCCGTCGGATCGCCTCGTGGACGACTTCTACCGCCAGCGCATCGTGCGGTCGGCCACATGACTGCCGCATTCTATGAGCTCTCAATATACTTGCGTTTTGTATTGGAAAGCAGAGTGTTGGTCCGCTGGGTTTCCCTTTGGTTGCACTTAGGCAAATGCGCGCACTGACGCAGCAGGAGACGGAGGGCGATGCCATGCTGCAGCTGCAGTGGACGCTGGCGCAGAGCGACGTGCGCGCCATGGTGGACCAGCTCTACAGGGAGCTCGAGCGACACACGCAGGCCGAGAAGCAGGCAGTTGTAGAGCGGCAGGCGCTGGACGACACGCTGAAACGAGTGCGCGAGCAGCAGACACAGGAGCAGGAGAGACTTCTGAGAGAGAAGCAGACGCTTGTGGTGGAGACCAAGCGTCTACAGCAGCAGCTAATTGCGCTTCAGAGTCAGCAGGTGCGGTAGATGCTGGATTTTGTGTGATTGCGCTCTTCTCCATAACAATGTCTTTACTGTTAGCAATCACTGGAGGACGAGAATGCGATGCTGAAGGCCACAGTGCAAGAGCAGCAGCACATGGTCGAAGACATGAAGAAGTTCGTATCCAGCAGAGAGACTGATCAAGTAGCGAGAGGGGATCCAGTGGTATCAGAATGGCAGCATGTGCTCGAGCAAGTGGCGGATAAAGAGCGACAGGTCTACGACACTATGGAACGTGCTGATCAACTACGCTAGAGTATAACGTGGTTATTGATGGGCATTTTGGCTAGAGACTGACTGTCTTTGCTTGTTGCTCCAGAATCATGTGCGGACTGCAGTGACCTCGCTTCAGAAAATCGCAGGAGAGCTGGCTGCTCAGATCACGGACCGTAAGTAAATTTGATTGCGACGTCATGTGATGGATGATCTAACCAGCGACCTCTATTCGTGGATTCAGAGAAGATCGAACTATCGAGTGTGAAGGAGGTACAACTGGCATGAAGAGCTCTCTTTGAATCTCTCAGTTCACTCCACCCTTATTGTTGCGTGCAGCAATACTATGTTTATCGTGAATACTTAGATAAGCACAAGTGCAACTCGACACACGAAAACTTTGGATCTTGCACAAAAGAGTCTGCTGGCCCAAACAACGACCTTCTTCGACAAATTTCAGCGCTGGACCAAGAAAAAGTGGATCTTGCGATTGAAAATGAAGTTTTGGAAATGAGGTGCAAGCAATTGAATACAGAGCTAATCGCTTTGAAGGAGATCGTCGCTCAGCTTCAACAAGGAAATGAATCCAGAGGCCTGCTTTTGGAAAAACATGAGCAATGTGCTATCGATGGAACCCGCACAATTGAGGCGCTTCAGGAGTCACTGTCGAAAGTTTGCGAGCAAATATCATTGGAAAGGACTGAGCATAACGAGCGACTGAATCAAATGACGAAGGCGTTCTCAGCGAAAGAAGACGCGCTTGCCCACGAAATTGAAGAATTGAAAGGAAAGCTTACAAAAGTGCAAATGGAGGCTGACGCCAGACGAATTACCACAAGTTTAGAGCGAAATGTCCACCCTTTATGTGGTCAAGAACGAGATGAAGATCTTCAACCCACTCCAGCGTCGGAGAATGTTTCTCAAGAGAGCTCGCCGCGAAAAGTTAGCAGCAACGACCACATTACAATCCACAGCAATGGTACTTGGTCGAACGATGTAGTTGCTCCATGGCGTCATGTGATTTCAGAGGATGTAGAAGATTTCAACGATGGCGAAGTGGTCATGAGCACAGTTCCGTTTTCCTCAACGCCAGTAAGTACTCCAAATAAAAAAGTGGTGACGAAGAATTTTTTCCCGGGGCCTTCGAAAGCCAAGAAAACACCAAGGAAAGAAGAAGACAGCCAACATGATAAACACGAATGCCGTTGTTGTGGAGACGAGCCGTTCGGGTTCATGATCAAGTGCCAGAAGTGCAAAGATCTTTATCACGCAGGCTGTGTGAATAAATCTACGAAAAATGGCCAGCGTCGTGTGGACCAGGTCTTCATTTGCTCTTCTTGTGCACTGCAACGACCACACAAGGTTCCACGATCGTCTATTGTATCTCCTTCTGGTGGTCATCAACGAATATTTCCGACGGCAAGACCACCAACACTAAGATGAGGGCGTCAAAGGAATAGAAGCTAGATGTGGGTATTGTAAGCGATTCGATTGCTTTTCTGATTTTATTTATGGATGGTGGAATGGCATTGCATCATTATTATGGTTTGCGCGAGAAGACGCCCATCGAGAACGCATATCTCCTTCTATGTGGGGTGGCATGGCGCCCATCACATTAAATTGGTGGTTCTATAACTCGCTCCATCTCGAAGGCATCGTCAGCAGGTGAAACCGCTTACAGCTCATCAAGGTTCGTCAATGAGCCAGTGCTGACCACGTTGCGCTCATGTCTCCTACGGACGTAGCTGGTACAAATGCACCGCAACAGAATTAGGAGACTGGGTAAGAAAGGGAGACAAGTCGATTTTTGGATAAATGGTTTTGTGCGAGCTAGAGCGTTAGGCTTGGACCCTTTGCACTGAGCCTCCTTTGCTGCACTGTTTCAGGGGTTACGGTGGAGTTACGCTTTTGTTGTTCAAGTCACTTTGGTAGGATACGGTCTCAGCTTGCTCATCTGCTCGATGGAGGGCTCGTCGGACGTCTCCAGATGCCCCTGCTGCCCCATTTCGTCTAACGCTACAACCACTCGCGCGTAGTTGGCCAGAAGACTGGCCTCCGTGAGCTTCTTCTCCAGCTGCGTCACGAGCACAGCGTTCACGAGCGCCATGATCTCCGCCACTAGTGAGCACCAGCAACACATTAGCTGTTCATTCAAGCCAACAGCCACAACAGCAGTATTACAGATGAGCTCGTCGTATTCTTCGCTGCCCGCGAGATAGAGACGCAGCTCGCCAATCTGCCGCAGAACGACGAACTGCCCGTCGCAGACCAGGAGCTGATCCTGCTGGTCCTTCTTCATCTGCTCCCATACGTGCGGCAGCTGGACGGCCACCAGCTGAGTCTCGAACCTCTTCCGAGCGTCTAGAGACAGCGGCGGCAGGCGGAAGTACTTGGCCAGCAGCACGAAGCCTTCCTCATTGCAGCAGAGCAGACTGTGCAGCATCGCGGTCTTTGGCGTTTGGCGTCCTTTGGAGCTCTGGTGCTGTTTCAACCAATCAGAACGCGCCTTTGATCGAAGACCCAGCAAACCCAAAGATCTTGAAGCGACGCCACGACATGGAAGGTGAGCTCTCATGACTCTCACTCCTCTCTGGCTCGAGATCTGATGGCTCGATGACGCAGGCGAACGCATCAAGCGCCTGGCGCCCAGCGTCACTATCAGCGACTGTCCGTCCGAGGTCTTCTGCACGCGGTTCTCCCCCGACGGCAAGTTCCTGGCGGCCGGATGTGGCGACGGAGCCATCCGCGTGTTCAACGTCTACGACGGGAAGCTCTCGTACACGCTCATGCAGCCTCAGAACACGTACGGCTTCGGCATGCCATGCACAGCCATCCGCTTCCGTCCGCTGTCCAGTGCGTCCAAGACCAAGAACGTGCTGTTGGCCGTCAGTAAGTAGACCCTACGGACGATCCGATCGTCTCTAACAACTGTCATGCTAGACTCGAATGGATCGGTCGAGCACTGGCACCTCACGTCCGGCAAGTGCCTTCACGCCATGACCAACGACCAGAACCAGCTCTATGCGCTCGACTACCGCGCTGATGGCGCCACGTTCGCCACGGCTGGCAAGGATCAGTCTGTACGTCCTTCGCTTTAGCTCTTACGAAGGGATCTGACGCGTTGGCTGTGCTGCAGATCCGCGTGTATGACGAGGCCACCAAGACTCTGGTGTCGACCATGAAAGGCGGCTACGGCACTTTGACTGCTGGCCACTCGAACCGCGTCTTCTCGCTCAAGTTCTTCCCGCAAGATGACAACACGATCGTCTCGGGCGGCTGGGACAACACGCTGCAGATCTGGGACATCCGTGCTGGCCATTCGGTACGCGGCATCTACGGCCCGCACGTGGCTGGCGACGCTATCGACATCAACGACCGCGACGAGATCCTCACGGGCTCCTGGCGACCGGAGAATCCGCTCGAGCTCTGGGATTACGGATCGGGCAAGCGACTCACTGTCGTGCCTTGGAACCAGAGCTCCATTCGCGCTGAGCCGTGCTTCCTGTACGCCGCCCAGTTCTCCCAGGCGGCAAACGGCCAGCAGCTCATAGCAGCTGGTGGCAGTGGGTCGAACGAAGCCAAGGTCTTCAATCACGATGCCGGCAACAAACTCGTGGGCACCATTGCCGGCCTGAGTCGCGGTGTGTTCTCGCTGCATTTCGCCCCTCAAGGCGACAAGATGGTGGTCGCTGGTGCCGATTCGGCCATCCGCATCATCGACATCTACGACTTTGTTCCTGGAGAGAAAGCGCGCGAGCGGCCGATCACTCCGTCGATCAGGTATGACATACTGGAAACATCCGAATGACATAGTACTAAATGTATTGATTTACATGGCAGGAACGCGCCAATGCCCAGCGAGGCGCCATATTGCATGGGCTCACCCACAGCCAAGCGACCGGCCTCGCCTCCTCGAATGCTATCAGTACACGATTAAGAGAGCACTAATCTTCTGAGCAATTTACAGCTATTCATTAGAATGACCACACTGCCAGTGAGTGAGGTTGATAGGGATGCCGTGAGCTTGATCGCACGACAAACTTAACAGTCAACTCCTTAGTGCCCACGAGTCAAAGCTGGCTTTTTATGCGGGTCGCCCTTGGTGTCACCGTTGGAAAATGTCGATGGCAACAGAACTGAGCAACAGGAAAAAGAACCACTCAAACCAACGCATGTTCACACACTTCTCCACATCCTCATGCATCATCCGAATATGCCGGCACCGGCACCTTTTCCTCCAGCTCGTCAGCCGCGTTGTTAATCTCGTTGTCCAAGTCCTGGTCTTCGTACGGCAGAAACGGGAACTCCATGTCGCTCTCATCATCAAACTCCTGCTCCTCTGGATCCTTTGGTGCGCTCTCGTCAGTGCGTTTGAGGCGTTTGGCCGGTTGCTCCGCAGCCTCGTCGTCCTCCGACTCGCTCTGGTGCTGCTGGTTGTCATTACTGCTGCGAGCGAGGGCCTTGGCACGCGCGCGCTGCTGCTCGTACTGCTCCACGACTTCAGCCACTTCCTGCCGCAGCTTATCAGCTCGCTCCCACGTGTTGTCGTCGTCGGTGTAGCCCTCCCACTTGACGAAGTAGTACTTCTTACCGTAGCGCACCTTGTGGTCCACGATCTTGTCCACGATGAAGATGTCGTTGGACGTCTGACTGCGCACAGTCGCGGGGTCCAGCAGCCCTCGCGCCAGCATCCGGGACTGGCGTCGAGACTGCGCGCGTCGGGCTTTGACGAAGGCGTTGATCAGCTCCCGCGCCTGCTCGGGGCACTTGCGACGAGTCACCCACATGGGCTCGGCCATGCCTTTCCACTGCACCAGGTAGTCGCGCACTGAGGTCCTCGAGCCGCGCACATCCAGCACCTTCTCTGCCTCGAAGTTCTCCAGTCGGCTCTTGGAGAACGCGTAGCGGTGGTGCTTGGCGTCCATCGCCGCGGAGCTGGAGCCAGCGGAGGCCTTGCGCTTGTGCAAGTCGGATGCTGGGGCTGCGCTCTCCGGCTGCTTGAGCATCTTGCGGATGCGCTTCATGAGCATATCGTGCGTCGCCGCGCCGCAGTCGTTGGTCGCGTTCAGTGTCCAGCCACAAACGCCGTCCTGTGGCTCCTCCATGGGCTTGGCAGGCGCCTCGACCGACGTGGGGGAGGCCGGCTTGGCAGGCTCTTGCTCTGGCTCTGACAGGCGCAGGATGTTCTGCGCGTCTTCGAACAACGTGCCCAGCGTCTTCACGTGCGTCTGCAGCGCCTGCAGCTCCTGGCTCTGGTCCTGGGCTTTGGCCATGAGCCGGTCGACGGAATCGACCGTGTGCATGTGTTGCTCCAGCATCTGCATCCACACGATCACCCTGTCATCAGAGCAGAAGGCCGTGAGCTCAGCCGCGCAGTCAGTCACCTACAGAGAGAGAGACGTACAGCTCATCGCGCCAATCCTGCGGCTGGAACTCCATCTTCTGATGCGGATGTGGGTTGACGTCGTTGAGATGTTGCGCGAAGGTAACCTAATTCCGCGTACCCCAACCAGCGTAACCCATTTTCCATCATGGGCGTGGTGGCTCTGGATGCTGGCGGCGCCAGCTTGAAGGCGTCGCTCGTGGGGATCGACAGCAGCAGCCAGACGCAGACGCCTGTGGTGCTGGCCAACCACGTGGCCACGGCTGTTGGCAGCAGCACATTGCTACTGGGCGAAGTGCTTGTGGCCAAGGAGACGCAACGCGCCAAGCTCCAGTACCTTCGCCCAGTCGAACGGTGCGTTGGCCTTCGAAGGCAAATGAACGCAAGCATGTGGTGCTAATGCAAACGGCTATAAGCAGAGGCTACTGCGTCAACTGGAATGTCGAGACGGAGCTCTGGACGCATCTCTTCTCGCAGCAGGCAAGTCCCAGCAGTCCGGAACCTCCTCCTTCGCCCATGGACTCACGACCGCTGTCTTTCTCCAGTAGGGCCTGGGCGTGGAGCCTTCGGAGAACTCACTGGTGGCCACGTCGCCTCTCTTCGCGCCGTCTGTTCTCCAGGAGACGATGGACCAGGTCGTGTTTGAGGAGTTCGGCTTCCAGAGCTACGCCCGCATGCCCAGCGCCGACATGTGCGTGCTCTCGTACGAGCAGCACTGCAAGACGTTCGGCGCCTCTTCCTGCCACTTGGTCGTGGACTCGGGGTTTTCGTTCACACACGTCGTGCCCGTGATTGACGGCCGAGCGTTCCTGCCTGCCGTCAAGCGGTAGGCGATTGCCCTTGGAGCCTGTTGCTGCCGCAAGGCTAACGCTTGTGGTGTCGCTTAGAATCAACGTGGGTGGGAAGCTGCTGACGAACTACCTCAAGGAGATCGTGTCATTCCGCCAGCTTAACGTCATGGACGACGCGCGTCTCGTGAACGAACTCAAGGAGGCGCTGTGCTATTGCTCCACGGCCTTCGACAGCGAGATGAAGCTCACGTTCGGGGCCCAGCGAAAGCGCAAGCACTGGCTGCTCCCGGACTTCGTGCAGTCGTTCCGCGGGCGAGAGTGCGATCCAACTGAGGCTCAGAGCGAGCAGGAGCAGACGCTAGAGCTGGGGCTCGAGATGATCTCGGTGCCCGAGGTGCTCTTCCACCCGTCGGACATTGGCCTGGACCAGGCCGGCGTGGCC
Organism: Elongisporangium anandrum; assembly: GCA_023337935.1. Lineage (NCBI taxonomy): Eukaryota > Oomycota > Peronosporomycetes > Pythiales > Pythiaceae > Elongisporangium > Elongisporangium anandrum. The sequence continues at coordinate 5,015 of JAADXR010000189.1, read as the reverse complement.
GAGGCCATCCTGCAGGCAGTGAGAGCCTGTCCAGAGGCGCTGCATGGCGCACTGCTGGAGAATATCCTGCTGGTGGGCGGCAACACCAAGTTCCCCAACTTCCAGACCCGCGTGGAGCAGGATCTGCGTCCGCTTGTGTCTGCGGACCTGGCGATTCGAACGCACGTGCCGAAAGAGTGAGTGCTTATCTGCTGTTCACTTGAAGTGTTGGGCTGATACGCTGTTGTTTGGATTGCTGTAGTCCGATCCTTTCGGCGTGGGAAGGCTGCACAGTCTTGGCCCAGAACACGACGCAGCTGCAGGAGCAACTGGTGACCAAGCAGGAGTACGAAGAGCATGGCAGCGCGATCTGCTTCAAGAGGATGGGTAAGTAAGTCAACGGCTTTTGAATAGAGCTGTCATAATATATAGGTGCATGCTGTCTCGAGTCACTCGTCATCGTCGATCATGAGCCACGCAAAGCCGCCGGACTCTGCCTCATCTTCCTGCTCTCTGCTCTCTTTCGTCGCGAGGATCTCAGCCAGCGTGGTCTTGAGCTGCAGCAGAGCGCGGGTGTTGGCATTGAGTGCGTTGGTCACGCAGCGCAGATGCTCGTCGTCCGGAATTCGATGCTTGTGGACCTCGTATTGCCTCATCAGGAAATCCACAGCGGGCTCTCGTCCGCATAGTGAGGCGTAGTACAATGGCGTGTTCTCGAATGCGTCCAGCGAGCGATACGCGTCTGGACATTGGCCGCAGATGGCTGTCATGGCATCCACATGACCGGCCTTTGCAGCCTGCCAAATGGTCAAGCCATGGTCCTCAACAGGCGTAGAAGGCGCTGGAGTCGCCTTCCTGCTCTTCCTGCGCGGGGCGAGGAACGCCACGACCTCTTCATAGCTGAACCACGTGACCGTCTTGCCCCCTATCGCCTCTGGCACAAACTTGCAGCCCAAGTGCAGCAGCACTCGCGGGAGCTGCTCCAGTGTGCAGGGGACGTGGAACTGGTCGCGAAGAACCTCAAACAGCTCATGAAGAGCGATCAATCCTTGGTTCTGCTGTAACGCCTGCTCCAACCGCTTGCTCACGAGCGCATGAGGCTGCTGGTTGTACTGCTGGATCAAAAGCCGACGCCGAGAACTCTCCGCGGCCGCCTGAACGCCCGCAGCGTTCCCCATTGGGGCTGCTCTTGTGGCCGTTGGCTCCTCATCATGCGTGTCAATCGATTTGGGTTCACTTTCTGAGGAGCTACGATCGCCCCTGATTGGTCCATTAGCGGACTCTATTTTTACCAAACGCACAAGCAAGTCCCATACGTAAGAATAGACCGATAAATTAGTATAGAGTGCGAATGGCGAATGAGATTCTCAATTTGAACCGTCGTTGTCGAAAGGGAGCGCACGTTGTACCGATGAACGTTCCAGTGACTGGTACAATCAGCTGACACCCCAAGATACAGAACACACTTCGTCTGATTCTGTCTCAGAATTGGCAATTTTTTCTTAATTTTCCACTAAAACTGGAATTTTACGTTCCCGTTTTACTGGGGACACATGTACAGTATGTCAACGCAGCAAATGTAACGGGCTTGAACCAATTTGTCTCTTACCGAGCTGAGCTTGTTAAGAAAGTAGCGACAACGAAGCAACCAGAGAGCATACTCCTGCAGCAAGCACTGCCAATTGTGTCATAGGATATTCGCGAATTGAGAACAGCACGTACTTCTCGTTACTATTGCTCTCTGGCAAAGAGAGAAGGTCGAAGTGGAGCAGCTCATTTGAGGTCCGTAAGGTCGCGGCACCATTCGGTTTCCCACTGTCAGACAGTGCAGACAACCTGCCACGAACGCTCGAACGTCGACGTCCAATGTTGGCCACTCGTATAGGCTTGATATGGTTAGGACCGTTGCGTTAATTCCACGATGACCCATTGTTCCAGCGTGCGCTACCACACACAGGCGCTGTTGCAGCTCGACTGCGCTTCCTGGAATCCAGACGCGTCCAGTCCTAGTGATATAGAGTCCTCGATCATTCGCATACTGAACGTCGGGCAGCGTTTCTGTGTCGCTATCGCGCGCGCTGAGTTCAGTTTGCTGTGCTTCAGGTATCTCGCGATCGTTGGGCCGCACAAACTCTGGTTCTTTGATCTGTCTTGTGAGAGAAATCACTTGAGCCAAGCTGATCTCAATGCAAACTGAGTGTATATTCCCTTACTCTGGTCCCGTTCACTGTCGTTCTCAAGCCGCACACGCTTGTAGCTGATTCCTCGTGCGCTTGTCGCGAATGCACGCGCTTGCCACGAGCGCACAGCACTGTCCACGATTGTCTTAGGGCAGGCTCCTCGTGAGGCCTGTCTGCGGATGCCCGCAGATCACTTCCCCCTCCAGCATGGAGCGTGAAATATATATATATATATATACACATTACCTCATGGCCACACACCGCCGAGAGGTCACACACTCGTAGCGGCCCTTTATGAACTACTCGTTCACTTGGCGCTTACGCTTGCCCTTCGCCTGACTGCGAGCGCGCGGAAGTCGAGCGGGGCGCGGCACGTCTGACGCGTCGGGACTCAGAGCTGCAGCCATTTGGGCGCGTGCGTCTTCGGTGGGGTCGGCGTCAACGAACGCTTGAAACAGAACAGGCACGTCTTGTTCGATTGACTCCGCCGGCTCCCACGAGGCTTCGATAGCATCCAGTCCAAACCATTTAACGCGCACTTCCCAGTTGTGCGTCGCTGGACTCAGACGACACTCGAGCAGCTCCTCGACTAGATGCCCACCGTCGCCATGGATCGCTTGCTCGATCATGTCATGGGTCACGCCTCGCATCGCGTCGCGATACAACTGGAGACGTGATGCGTGACGAATGCTGACAGTAAATGGTGCGACGAGGTCCTGTGCCTCAAATGTATAGTCGTTGATGGCTTTGAGAATCTGCTTTGGCCCGCACCACACAAGCGCAAGCTTATTTCCGTTAGCGCTCGTGGTCGTCGCGGCCAGCACGAAGTCACCCTCGGTGAATCTGTGCAGCTCGACACCACGGCGTTGCGCGTGGAGGTTTCGAGCGGCACAGCGGCGCTTTTCACTGGCGTCCGTCATCTTCTCGTGCATCCCATCCAGGGCGGCCCGGACGCTCTGCAAGTGCTGCTTGATCTCCGTGTCGATCCACTCTACCGTGGCCTCGACAGGATCACGCGGGTGAAGGATCGCTCGCAATTGCGACGCACCAGGCAGGGCGGTGAAAGCTGTGATGGGTGCCGCACCATTGAGCCGGTCGGCTGGCATGGCGTTGAGTGCGGACTGAATCACTGGCAAGATGCGCGGGCACTCTGAGAGCTGCAGCCTGCGCTCGCTGATCAGCGCCTTCACACCGCGGAGCACTTCACGGTTCACAACTTCCACGGTGCCATTCGCCCACGGCGTGTAGGCGGTCGTGAAGTGGTGCTGAGCACCGAGCGCACGCTGCAGCTTCTCAATAACCTGGTTCTTGAAGTGCGTTCCCTGGTCGGACACCCACTGGTGCACGACGCCAAAGCGCTTGAACCAGTCGAGCAAGCTGACGTAGACTTGATCGCTCGTGGCCTCAGTGCATGACACGAGCTCAACGAATCCGCTCATGCCATCCTTCAGCACCAATACATAGTTTGCACCCATATCGCCCTCCATCATCGACAAGAAGTCGAAATGCAGCAGCTCGTTCGGCCTCGTCGTCTTTAAAGTCTCTCCGTACGGACGAGGGACCTTGCCGCCTGCGGTCGTCATGCAGTGCAGACAGGCTTCAACAAAAGCTATAGCATCAGCTGCTTGTGTCGTCCAGTCGAGCACGGCAGCCAGCGAGGCCGCCGTAGCCTTCGCTTTGCGGTGACCACTTGCTCCACCGTGCGCAACCACGCACAGTCTCTGCTGGAGGTCCATTGCGCCGTCGGGAATCCAGACGCGACCGTCATCCAGCGTCATGACGTGGCGGCCTTCCTTAATCGTAGCCTCGGCGCGCTGTTCTGGATCCTCTGCACGTGCTTCATCTTGCACTCGGCGGATCTCTGATCCCGACGGCCACACAAAGTCTGGTAGGCTGAGCGGGGACACCTGATCAACGACGGCGAGGCGCGATACTTTGGCTGCATCTCGCTCGTCTTGGGACGCGGGTCCTGCGCCCCAGCGACTGAGCCGGTCGCCCCACGCGTTGCTTTCGCCTGGTACGTGCTCAATGACGTACTTAAACGACATCAGCGACAGCGCCCAGCGCTGTATCTTGTCCGCTTGGTAGCGCGCCATGGTCCCATCCTTGGCGTACGGATCAAAGATGTAGACCAAGTTCCGATGGTCAGTGTACAGCCGGAAACCCTTTGGTCGCATAAGCAGGTACTCAAGACGGCGCGTTGCTTCGACGATCGCGAACGCCTCCTTCTCGATTGTCGGCCATCTCAGTGACGCTCCCGCAAACCTGCCGCTCAAGAACACTAATGGACGGTGTTTTGCTGCTCCAACGGCAACTCCAGCTCTCCGGGCTCCAGCTGCGTCGCCACAGCTCCCCAGTAGTCGTGGATGGCGTCGGTGTAGAGGCAGATCTCAGCTGAGGCGCTTGGGTGAGCCAGCGGCACCATCTTAACGAGAGCACCACGCACCGATTCCATGTTGGCAGTGTCAGCGTCGCACCAACCGACGTTGGCAAGCAGAAACTTGCTCAGCTGCTTCTTCTTGCGCGAGCCAGCCGCCTTCATGGCACGTTCCAGAGTCTCGTACAGTCCAGCTGTCAACCGTGTGTACTCTGGGACGCTCTGTCGCATCCAGTGTAACGGGGCGTTCCCCGTTGCATTATCAGGTGCATTGGTTGCGCCTTTACATTTGTAGGTAGGATTTTATTACATATTTACATAAGTAGGTAGGGTTTTACACACACGCCGGCTGGTCCTGGCGTGTGTCGCGTGTCTCTCGCTGATTGGATGAAATTTGGGACGCAGCCCAACTTTCAGCCAATCGGAGCAGAGCATTGTATTTCAAAGATAAATAAAATTCAGAGTTGATTTTTCCCGCT
>JAADXR010000188.1:0-51634 GCA_023337935.1 Elongisporangium anandrum | reverse complement strand
CTCTTCTTCCTCAGCAAGAGCAGATACCAGACCATGCAGCAGAAGCACCCGCGGATCGCTGCTCGGTTCCACCAGGCCATCCTGCAGTCCATGGCGCGAGGAGTCATGGAGTCGTTCCTCACTGACGACTAGGCCTTGCTATTACTACTCAATAAATGCATATCACTTTAGCTTTACAGTACAACTTGTCATTGGAGATCATATCCCTGGAAGATCGACCGGACTCAGATTCCCACTGCCAATCAAATCGGCATCTGTATCCATTTCGCGCGGAAACACAGAATCAGGGAAAGGTGAAGCGCCAATTGCAGCGGCCATTAACTTTGAGGAAAGCACACACTAATTGCGAACGAATCGAAACGGCCACGATGGTGGACGACGATGCGGCCGAGCGCCGCAGCAGTGCGGCCGAGGTCTTTGACGATGAGGAGGTGGTCGAAGAAGAGTTCGAGGTCGAGCTGGACGACCTGTCCGCATGGGCCATGAATTTCTACGAGTGCGCGGCCGAGGGCGATCTGGCCACACTCAAGCAAATCCTCGACAGCGGCAAGGTCGATTTGGACGACGTGGACGTGGACGGCTTCACTGCGCTCATGGTGGCCTCGGCAGAGGGACACCGCGAGGTAGCCCTCGAGCTGTTACGACGCGGCGCGCAAGTGTCAATGCGGACACACGAATTGCGGTCGACCGCATTGCACTTCGCGGCCAAGCAGGGCGACCACCAGATCGTGGCCGCACTGTGCAAGGCCGACCCACGTGCGGTCGATGCGTGCAATGTGAACGCCGACACACCGTTGCTTTGGGCCTGCATTGAAGGCCGCACGGCCTGCGTGCGTGAGCTGTTGGCACACGGTGCGGACGTTAACGTGGTCAACCAGTGCGGCGCCACTACGTTGATCTGCGCGGTCATGATCGGCGAGGATCCTGAGGCCGACGACAGCGACGATGCGCGCGCCGAGATGCTCGACTTGCTGCTAAATGCGAACCCGAAGCTCATCAACTTCCAGGACCGCGAAGGTAGCACGGCCATGCACCTGGCCGCGTCGTGCGGCTACCTGAACTGCGTCAAGACGCTGCTGGCTCGAGGGGCGGACATCACGCTGCGCAATGCGATCGGCCAGACGCCATTAGAAGAGGCTGAGGCCACAGGTGTGACCGAGAGCCACGCGTGCGTGGACCACCTAAGGACCGTGTGGCGCCAGCTGGAGGAACAAGCGGCCGCGCGGATGATGTCCATGCTCGAGTTGGAGGACGCGAACGGAAGCGCAGTCGTGAGCGGTCCCAGCTCCGCAGGAAAGAAGCAAAAGAAGAAGAACAAGCGGACCAAGCGCAAGACCAGAGCTTCCAGCGGAGCAGTGGCCTCTCAGCAGCAGTCTTCCCCTGTGCTGGCCGCGGCCTCCACACCGCAGGATCCGCCCCTGCAGGAGGAAGCCAAGGACGACGACGAGGCGGATGAGTCGAGTGGTGCAAGTGATGACGAGCAAAAGCCTCGAGCTAGCGAGGCGGATGGTGCTGCTAACACAAAACAAGCGGATGAAGAAGAAGCGGCCGGCGCAGAATCCAGTAATGCTGCACCGACTATCCCCGAAGGCGCTTGGACGACCGTGAGCAGGAAGCAGAAGGCTGCTGTGCCCACGAGCGAGCGAGAAAGCATCACAGAGATGGCGGAACCTTCGGCACCGATGCAGCAACCGGAGACTCCCCGAGCTCGAGCAAGTAAGTGGGACCTGATAAACTGTGCTCCGATAGTCGGATCTCTAATATGCGCTTGTGCTGTTGTAGAGGTTATTCCATACCACTCGCGATCAAAAACTCCCCCACCACCCACTAATGAACCCCATGCAGGAGCCGCACAACCTACTTCGTTGAGTGTTCAGCCAGGCCATACTGTCCCTTTGGGCTCAGGATTTGGCCAGGGAGCAACATCAACGGCCGATCGCGCAGTGGACACCCGGCACGAGACTGGTGCAGTGAACGAGACATTTGCCACCGCGCCAGCATTCTCAATGGCTTCAGCCGCATCGGTGCCCGGATTCGGAGCTGGCCGTAATTTGGGCCACATTCAGCAGGATGGATTTCGATTGTCTGCTCAAGCATCCCCTTGGCGATCGGGATTTGGGAATGGATCATCATCACTCAATGCATCGAACTCAGCTTTCTCTTCGGCGACATCGACTTCGACCACATTGGGTCGCTCGCTTTGGAAGTACCCGCCAGCTCAGCGTGCGATGGTCACGGCCAACCAGTCTCTCATTCGCGAGAACAAGGAGAAATGGGTCAGTCGCTTGGAGCTTGCCGACGAGAATGTCGCTGATGCGATCGCTCTGCTTGCCTGCGGCATCTGCGGCGAACTCGTGAATGACAATATACAGTGCAACGCAGCGCAAGCGTCTTCAGCTCCTGCTACTACTGGAACTGCGGTTGACATCTGCACGCAGTTGTACTGCGCGACCTGCCTTGCCAAGACAGCTGCCGCCACCAACAGCCTGACGGCTTCAGGGAACGCACTCAAGTGCGTCAAGTGCCACAATCTCATGCAAACCGATCGGATGACGCAAAATGCGTTTGCTCAAGCGCAGGCGGCATCGCTGGGTTTATCAACGTCGTTCAGTGTGTATTCCGCAAACAACGGAAGCACCATGGGCGAAAACTCCCGCCTTCCGACAATGGACGAAGTCAAGCACGTCTTTGACACGAGCTGCCCACGAGCGTCAGTGCTGGATTTGCAGCCGCACCAGTTGGTGCCTGGGATGGACCTGTCGACCATGAGCATGGGTCAGCTGGACGTGCTGGAGCGCGCTCACCACCAGGCGCTCGCTCAGATCATGGACTTGCGGCTCGAGAATGCGCGAACACTCGAACGCTTGCGCATCGACGAATGGCTCAAGACCCAGCGCGACATCCTGCATTTCACGATGCCGTCGATGCAATCATAGATGGAGAACACAGACGAGAGATTGAGAAGTATAGGCATACGCGAGAAGAGAGTGAATTTATAGGGACTGACACGTGACGCATTGCATGTGAACGTTTGATATTTGAGTAGTTCCTTCATCCGTGCGCGGGGGCGGCCGGACTCACGTTGGCGAGGCTACCGCAGAGCTCCTGGAGCAGCTTGAGCTGTTTCTCGGCCTTTTCGCGCTTGATGGCGGCCGTTTTCTCCTGCACCTTGTCCATTAAATACCGGAAGGCCACGACGAACCAGTCCCGCTGGTGCTCGCTGTCGGCCTCGATGTCCAGCGTGCGCGTGTAGGTCACGAGCGAGAGGCACCGGCATGAGTTGCGGGGCGACACCAGCCCATGGTTCAGCGACCGCGCGAAGACCGTGGTCTGCTGGCCGGATTCAATCGCGAGGATGTCGTCCAGCTGCATGGAGTCTCCGCTTCGGCCCTGCCACGAGATCTCGCCAAAGCGGTTGATGAACAACCGCGTCTTGTGTGGCCGGCCTTTGCGGCCATGCTTCCACACGCTCTGCATCTCCATGCGCTTCATGATCGACAGTTCCACCTGCTGCGCGACCCGCTTCTCATGCTCGTGCGCGAGAGAGATCAGGAACGCGAAGCTGCGCTGCAGCCAGTCCCTCTCGGCTGCATTCTTGGCCTTGATGTCTAATGTGCGTGTCCGGGTGACGAGCGAGAGCGTGCACTTGGCGTCCTGCAGTGCCAGCGTTCCCTTGTGCAGCGCACGAGCGAGGACGTCTGTGGTCGGACCGGCGCGAATCTCGATGATCGAGGCCAGCGAGATGCTCTTCTTGGCCTTGCTGCTGGGCCGACCGGAGAGCAGCTTGGACGTCCACCGCAGAGATTCGCAGTTCTCGACCACGAGCTGCGTCGGGTGCGGCTTGCCCTTGCGGCCGTACTTGAGCACGGCCGTGCCGCTGATGCACTCCATGGCCACGCGGTACTCGGTCATCTTCTTCTGCATCTGCTCGTCCAGGAGCTGGAGCTTGCGGTTCCGCGTGTCCACCTCGTGCTTCACGTAGGCGCAGATGACCCACTGCAGACTGACCGCTGCTCGGGCCGGCAGCTTCCGACACTGGCGGGCCTGCTTGACCAGCAGCAGGAAGTAGGCCGCCCACTTGGTGGATCGGATCTCGAACAGGTGCTGCTGCAGCATGCGGCGCATGTACTGCCGTCCTGTATGCAGCGACACCGGGTCGCAGATCGTGGCCACGTCAACCACGAGATCGCGAGGGAAGCACGCGAGAAAGTCGGCCACCGAGCTCTCGCGCCAGACCTCGCGGATCAGCGACGTCTCACGCCACGGACCGAACGAAAAGGACGACCGAGAGGACAGCGACGACATGCGCGAGTAGCGTGAGGGACTGTCCCGGTCGCCATAGGACGAGTGGCGCATGAGACGATTGTGATGATCCGAGCTCCGCCGGTGCTGCTGCTTGTGCGTAGCCGAAGGAGGCGTGATGGGGATCGCGAGTTGTACGTTGGCACGCCCGCCAGGCGATTGGCACAGACGCACGTTGGTTGTCGGGCTGTGGGAGCTGTACTGCTTCTGCAGGTTCCGTGTGATGATCGGGGACGGCGTCTTGGTCTTGCTGCTCGAGAGTTTGGCTGCATGCTGCCCTCCGAGCTTGCGGAAGAGCTTGGCAGACCGCCCTCCTGAGTCTCTGTCCTGGTTGCTGTCGGATCTGGTTAGCGACGGCGTCGATGGCGTCGAACCGGAGTCGAGCTTCTTGGCCTTGCTCTTGTGGAAGAACGAGAGGTCAAAGGAGAACTTGGGCTTGCTGGATACAGACGGAAGGCCGCCAGGTGACGACTTGGCCGGCGCGTTGCCGTGTAGCGTCATGGTCGTTTGATGGATCCAACTGTGATCTGTTCAAGTGACCGATCCCCACGACCGACTCGACTGCTTGCGCTTTCGCCACGCTCGACTCGTCAAAGGCTGCACGGAGAGGGAGAGGGAGGAAGGGACGTTAAAAGAAGACAAGCCTCCACCCACGCCACCCACCCAGACTGGCGCTCCGCCGCCGTTTCAAGCCGACTCAAGGCGCGTGGAAGTATGGGAGCGAGGGCGGACTGCTGAGCAAGCACGACTCGTCGGTCTCGCGTCGCTTCCGACCTGCGCTGTGTGTTTTTCCCGCTTTTCCTTCGATTGTCGAAAGAAAAGCGCTCTGGACTGTTTCGGGTCGAAAAATCAATTCGGCTTTGGCTCTTCTGGCCGGATGGGCTGCACTCGATGCGATTCGGACGCGGAATTCCGGAATGAATCCGCCGCCGCAGCGGAAAAAGAAGGCTGGCTGGGATCCGCCATGGAACTGGGTTCTTCGTGTCTTCATGGAGCAGAATCCCAACGGCCACTTTTCCACGATCGCAGTTCCGTCCAAATCGAGAGCAAGCCGCCAAAAACAGAACTCCTCTGGGTTCACTTGTTCCATTTCCGCTATCTTTGGCTTTTCGGGCCAGCACAAAGGAGGAAACGAGAGACAGAGAGTATGTCCTGTTTTGAGGCGGGTCGGTTCCATGGAGCGTGGCCTTCTGGGCGCGTATCTTCCCTCAGTCGCACGCCTCCGTCTTTACTGGATCCTGAATAGCGAGATGGATACACAAAGCGCAGGATATGAGCTTTTTTCTATTATCTATGGAAAACACCATCTCGCTTTCCCACCAGCGATGAACTGCTGGACGCTTGCTTGATCGCATGTTGACACTCCACTGACTGGAGCTGAGTATTCACAGCTGGGAGTCCGATGCATGGACCAAGGCACCTCCACGCGCGACGTTGGCGAGCTGCACGTTGACAGGGACTTGGGCCGGACTTCGTTGACCGAAGTGCCGTTTGGTTTGCCTGTCCTGGTTGTCGGGTGCTCGGCAGACTCGCCACATGCAGAACACCAACACGAAAAGTAGAAGCAAAGCTGAGCAGGCCAAGACGGCGAGGCCGATGGGCGTGTGCAAGAGCCAATGAACCACCTCGCCAATGAAGGAACGACTTGTGATCAGCGATGGATTTGAATCGCCCGAGATTGAAAAGACGTCAACAATCAAACGGAAGGTGGAGTCATCAGTAGTCAAAACCCTCGTCGTCTTGCTGCAATCCAGAGAACGTAATCCTGGGCGTACTTGTGGTGACAAGTCTCGCTGCAATCGGCGTTGTGCAACACCCACTTGAGAGGCCAAGGACATCATTGTGGACGAGGTCAGCGCTGAGCTGCCTGTTGTAGAGTACGCATTGTAGACCACAACCCAGAACGATCCGGTGATCGAGCTATTGGTTAATGCAACAGACTGCTCGCTGCTGGATGTATTGGCCGTCGAGATATGAGTAAAATCGTAAAGTGATCGCGGCCGGGTCTCGCTCACATACACATTCGGAGCCGTGCTGCTACTGCTGCTGGACACGGAGCCAACGTGAATACGCAAGCCCGTATCGGCACGAAGGCTCTCGGGAATGCGGAACATCTTGATCTCTCCACGCGCCAGAGTAAACTGAGACTCGCACGTTGAGCAGAGCAAGGAGATATTGCTCATGGAGCTCCATAATTGTGGCAAATCGAATGATGTTGGCGAATTGCAGCGCATTCCCATCCACCCCGTTGTACACGTACACGATGGAATCATAGATGACGCAGTACTAGATGTATCCTGCATCATGATGCACGTCCCCCGCCCGTAGCAGTTAACAGCAGAGCCTGTAGCTCCACACGTTTGTAGAGGATAAACCGAGCCTTTGGACGTCAGCACCGTGACTTCGACATGATACCGAAGTGTAGAACCGGAATATGCTCGATTAAAGACAGCAATCTTGTAGCAATCCCGTTGTTGAGTGGCGAAAGAGCAAGCCGTCTCGATTGCAAGCGAGACTGTCTGGTTGGCTGCATTAGTTGAAATAGCTTGGAAATCTTGCATGTTGTCGACAAACAAGGTTGGGAATCCATCATCGTTTGGCCCACGCACCAGCAGCAGAGGAAACACAGGCGTAGCCACACTCAGATCATTCTCAATCCAGAGCGTAAACCGCACAGCATGAGCATTGCTGTCATTCACTTCAAACGAATAGTAGACCCACTCGCCGACTGGCAAGAGCGTCTCATTTGGAGTCGCAAAGGCCACATAGGAAGACGATGACGACGAATTCGCACTCGAAAGAACAGATCGCGTTGCCTTAAGATCGCAATACGTACCAACAAATCCACTTGGACATGTACAAAACGTGCTCGAGAGCGCACTGCAGGATCCATTGTTGGAGCACACGCCAAACGAATCACCCAAAGTAGACGAGGAATTGGCCGTGCAGTTGGCTGTCGCATTCACCGTAAGCGTGTATGACAGTGACGAGTAGGCGTAGGCACTATTGTAGACGCCGATGTAATACAAACCCGAACTCAAGGTCGAGCTAGCTCGATTGAGCACGATCTTCCGAGTAGAGGACCCGGACGCCCATCCGCTCGAGTCCATGTACTGAACATACGAAGACGAGTTCGCGCTTGTTGCAACAGACGGGATTTTGTCCTTGCGAATGAAAAGCATGGCGTCGGTTCCTGTGGATTCGATTTCAAGATTTGCCACTAGGATCTGCCACTCGTCCTTAACTGCAAGCGTGAATAACGCCCAGTCGTCCACATCGACTTGGAGCTCGAGAATATTGGAAGTGATGGTAAATGGCTCAGTGAAGTGCTCAATGTATGCCACGGAGGGCACGAGCTCCTTGCAAAGCGCTTGAGCTGGTGTCGGATTCGAGAACGAAAAAGGGTCGTCACATACACATGTCGGTACGTCATTCCCTTTCGAATCTGTCAAGACCTGGCAAACACCATTTCCATAGCATTCAGAGGTATTTCGTAAAGGCTTGGCTGCCAAAATCACGCTCGTGACGTAATCCCCGAGGCTTGTGTCACTACTCAAAAGCGCGGAACTATTAGTGCAGCTGCCCAAATCAATACAATCTGGCCCGCATTTCGGTACACTGCAGCTTTCTCCAGTCCAATAACGATCACACGTGCAGATGCCCGGATAATCCTATCCATTTCAGCAAAGTGAATGTTAAATATATACAAGGAAAGCATACACAGCAAACCCACGTACCACCCCGCACTCGCCGTGATTTGAGCAGGTCACACCTCTGCATTTATCCGTCTCGATTGAAAGCGAGTATGCACCGCCAGCGTATCCAAAGACGGACAGATAGAAGTATCCCGGGGTCCCCGTAATATAAGACGAAGTAGAGCGAGGGCAATATCTGAAGGCGTCACTGAGGCCTCGAGGGAAAACGCCAAGCGTGCCGCATAAATTGATTTCGTCTCGTGGTCCTGAATAGACACTCGAGAACAAATTGGCATTGGCACTCATCGCAGTCGGAAGAGAGTCATCGAATGATCCATAGAGATCGACATCAATACCGGACACGTTGTTGTACTGCACAATGAATGTGATATCGTATGCACTCGAATTCATATAAATCTTGTAAAAGGAATAGCCCTTGCTCGGCACTGTGGCATTCAGAGTGCTGCTGGAGTTGTTCTCTGTCAATAAAACCACTGTTGGAGCAGTGTCATTGCTGCAGGTCACGCCTGAATATCCATGGTCACAAGAGCAGCCACCACTCATGCAATCACAAGATCCATGGCCACTGCATTGCGTGGTTGAGCAGCCAGGCACACACTCGCATGATTTACCGCTGTATCCTGTATTGCATGAGCATGACCCGTTCACTCGATTACACGATCCAAAACCAGAGCATTCCATCGTGTTTTTATCACTGAGCGCAGGACAGACGAGTTCTGAGCAGGAGAGACCGGTGTACGAGCTGGTACATGCACAGTTTCCTGTAGTGTAATCGCATACCCCATGATCGCTACCGCTGCATTCAACACCGTTAGCCTGTGGACACGAAGTACCATTGCAATTGGCGCCAACGTAGCCCGGATTGCAACTGCAAACGCCAGTTGCCAGGAGAATACCATTGCCTGAGCAAGTTCCTTGAAGCATTTGGCAGAGCTTGTTTGCAACCGGACACACAATCTGACCATAATATCCGCTGACAGAGATCTGACCACCAGCGATTGGGCAGAGAACTTCAGTGGAGCCGATTGAGAGTCTCAAACTCGTCGAAGTGCAGCCCAATACCGGGAAACAACTAGCTTGAAAAGAAGCAGAATTCCCAGAGTTTCGATTCAGATTCGAAGAAAAACATTTGCTGGTGAGCCCAACCACTTCCATACGATTAGTGGAGTCAGCAAGCGTGGACACGGTGCCAATTCCACGACAATCTCCATTGCTGTATGCTCGATAAAATGGACAATAGTCGGCATACGAATCCTTGCCGCCAAAATATGTATCCTCAAAGTACTGAAACCCGGCAGGAATGCTCGATTGATAGCTAGCGACATTGCAATACCCTTTTGCGTTGTAGTCCGGTGTGCAAGTTTGTTGCGAGGCCGTTTTACATATATACCTGTCGTTCCATGTCGAGCAGCGCGATTTGGCCATTCCACAGCCTTCCATATATCCCCACGGCAGCACCTGCGCAGTAGCGTAGCTGACTTGATACCAACCGCTGTCTTCAAACAGCGCAAGCGTGAAGGCCGAGTAGACTGCATCGTACGAGCTAGTTGCAGTCATATACTCATTCATCGCTACACGCTTTTCCCAGTGCGAACTGAAAGACGCACTTCCAGAGGGCCCATTTTCAAGTTCAAAGCCCGCATCGGCCCACTCGTAGCAATTGAAATGCTGCTTCGCTTGCTTAACCACATTCGGTGTGATGATTTTGCTCACGTAAATGCCGGCACCCGTAGTCTGCGAAACTACGTTGTTGTATCCCCATTTGTTGCCGTTGAGTGGTTGGCGGAAGTCTGCGAACCGACTGCTGGAAAATACAAGTGCATGGGTCATCTCATGAAGTGCTGTAGCAATCTGTGAGTCACGATTTGCTGGTGTCGTCGGATCGATTCTCGCGGGGCCGAAATTGGCTTGACCAGAAATTGGACGCCCGTATTGATCAATGTTGCAGGGCAGTGCCCACGCGAGAACCAGGCCAGTCGTTGGGCGAGCTGTGACGTGCAAAAGAAAATCAGCATTGGCCACACCAGTCGCTTTGTAGGTGGAAGGAACAGAGTTGGTACAGCAGGCCCATACGGCCGACGTAGTACAAGAGATTCCGGCAATAACGAGGTTTCCAACGACTTGTTGCACTGAGAGAATGTTTCCAAACCAGTCTTTGATCGATTTCAATAACACGGACTTGATGAACTCGATCTTCGCTGGCGTGGCCACATCGCTGCTTGAACAAGTGAAGGCTGATCCGTCTACATTTACTATCTCGTTTTCTTGGGTGCACATGAAGCCAGGGTCACTAGATATGTAGCAAGAGGCAGAGCAACATTAGTGGCAGAAATAAAACAAACGCGGTTGCCCAAGCACGATACCTGCTGAGTTTCGACAGATCAAACGCAATGCGAATAGGCTGAAAGGTGGCAGCAGACGACGCGGCTTCCTTGAGCGAACGCTGCTTTTTGGTGGTGCTAGCCACTCCCACAGCATCCAGGAAGCTTTCGAAGAAGGTGCTTTGGTAGTTGTCAATGGAAACATCTCGTTTAAATTCCTGGGGGACAGTAAGAGATGCTTTATCCACCGTTTCTTCGAACTCATCCAGCTTGGCGTCATGGATGCAATGGTGATGCTGTGTCTCTCGTTCCGACCGCGTCACAGCGTTGTGTGCAGCAATACCATGATGGAACGTCCACATAAACATGCATAGAGCGAGAAGCAGTTCAAGGCGCACTGGCATGATGATAATAATGATTATGAAGCCAAGAAGCGAGGAAAACGTTGGGTTCACTTGAGCATTTCGTGCCAACAAGAAATATCAGGTAGCTGTACAGAGCAAGCTCGATAATCGAACGCTACTGCGAATCGCTAGCGACAAGAATGAGTGACTTTCACACTCGTGAACAGACGCCATTTGCGTGCTGCCGAAGCGGCGTGTGTCACACGGTTTTCTTGTGGGGTTTCAAAAATGGCAGTTCGAGAACGCATCTTTATATGGGAGAGAGCACATTGATACTTTCGATATACGAAACAGCCAGCCAAGCGAGAAAACGAGCAGTTGCACCTGATAATTGCCCCTTCGTTGGCCTTCGCACGTGGTTTGAAAACAATTCTTCCAGCACAACTTTGAATGGCGTCAATGCCGGGATAATAAAGCCTTCATGTTCCCTACAATATGTTGATACTAATGCTATCATCTACCCATCGAATGCAGTTGCCATCAGCATCTCCCGAGAGAAGTTGCCGTTGGTCCGGACCAAGTGCAAGTGCGGTCACGCTTGATCGATGATCCAATAGCAGCTTCATGATGTACAAATTGCAGGTCGGTACGACTTTGACAATCGGCGTGACCGCATCAAAATCATCGGTGGTATGGTCTTTACTGCAATCGCCTTCACCGGATAGACTTGGGTGTCGGCCTCGGTCTATTCGTAATGTTAGCTTGCTCTCTGGATTCCGAGAGAGGTTACTTGATGGGAGATTTTCAGCCTCAGTTGATCTAGGATCACTGACGCTATTGCTGGTTGTTTCGGAGCGAAGCTTCTTTTCTTGTTCAATGTCAGATAGGTACGACAGCCCCCACAGTGCAATTGTTCCATTAGAATGGCCTGTTACAGCCACTACTCCATTTTGCCACGTGTCGCATCGAGTAGATATCGCAGAAGTCTACGAGGGGAATAGAACCAATCATGTCAATGCCCGTGGAACAACATATCACAACAGACACCACCATTTCTTACCATTGCACTTAATCCGAAGGAATTGACACTGGTTGCGGCCAGTAGATCCCCATTGATGCTCCAAAGACGCATTTCTACTGAGGTGATGGACACGATGTTTCCATTGGCTCCGTTGATTGATACCTTGGTGACAGGGCCAGAATGCCCACATAACTCACGAAACAGTGAGCGAGTTCGTAAATCCCACAGAATGACACAGCAATCAGCCGATCCGCTCGCAATAAGATTAAATTCCTATATGATCATATAGACGATTCAATCAGTTCTAGCATGATCACGAGTAAATCAAACAGAGAAGTGCGTCGTTACCTTGTTTATTGCGACTGATACGACGGAATCTTCATGACCGACAAGCTTGACAAGTTGCTTGAACACGCGTTGCCCATTGATTTTCGTACATTCTAAGACGTTGACGGTAGCATCGTCCCCACCAGTGACCAAAACAACACCATCTTCGGAAAACGTCGCACACTTGACACTATTGAAGTGTGCACCTTCGACCACACCTATGACTTTATTCACCTCACGGTATCGTGTGGAGCTTTGATGGATCCGAAATTTGATCGTGCCATCTAGACTGACCCAATCGATATATTTAGTGAGTCCAGGTGGCAAAAAGCAGCACCCGAGACCACGACATTGAAGTTTATCATTCACGAGTCGAACATCTCCGACAGGTTCTTCCAAGATCTTGACTGTCGTCTGTTTTTTTAAGAACACGTAGTCCTTGCCGATGGAAACAAGTGCCGGTGCCAGTGGGGTGTGCCACTTTACGTATGCTTCAATACTATTGATAGTGTTGCCTTCGTACTGATGGCTCGAACCCACGGCACTAGCCACTGCGCTAGTACCTCCACTTCCAGTTCCGATCGAAGGGATGACCAACGTTGGAACTTTTCTCGAGGGATGAGGACTCGAGAATATTCGAGAAGGTGTTTGTCCGAAATACTCAATTTGAGCGAGCATTGCGTTGCGCATTACAGGGTCGTCGATCTGGTCGAGATCAACAGTCCCTTCGTACGTGAAATGCATGAACACATTTTGGGCTTCGAGTGCTGCTTGACCGGTTTGCTTTGCGCCAAATACTAGATCAATCCAGTTGTGCAGGTTTTCCGAGACATACTTCGATTCTAGAGCTCGACGGTGAATACGAATAAACTCCCGTGGATCTCCATGTGCCCAAGGGGGAAGCCGGATGTGCGACACGACTTCGCCATTCTGAGTCGTACCGAAGTCGAAAGAATTGGCATTGTACAAAAACTCAGGTAAGAAGAAGAACTCTGGAATAAGCTCACGGACATCCTGAAGATTGTCTGTAGATGCAGATTCCCATGAGGAAGCAATGCTACGGAAAAGTCTATCGGCGTGATCAAAGCATCCTCCTTGCAACTCTTTTGCAAGCGTTGTGAATGGCTCTAAGCGAATAAGATAGTTGACAATATATGCCGAACAAGAGTAGTGTGTACCGTAATGGAAGGCCGGTGTATCCATCGGGCTGTGAGCCATATCTGTGCACATTGCGTGGTATCGTTCACGAAACTGCGCGGCACGATTTGGGCCAAGTGCACCCATGGGTTTGGACAAATCTCGATAGGTTTCACTGCTCTCAAGGTCCAAAAACTCGCTTTTGTAGTCCGCCAGGATCCACGGAAATACTGGGTACTGAGTGAGGTCGTTGAAGCTTCGTCCGGCCAAAGTATTCAGATGAATCAAATATTCAAAATTCGATATTTGACCTCGCTGCCAACGCTTGGTTGCCGCTTGTCGAATTCGCTTCATTGAAAGCGAGAGAGCACTGGATCGAAGCACAGGATGCCAAAACACGCTGTTTACAATTGGCATATGGAAGATTGTTTTAATGACTTCTTCTCGTTCGGTAAAAGATTCATACTGTACGAAGTATGTCAAGCCAAACGTATCAAAGAACTCAATTCCGACGGGCCGTAACTGATATTTTATGCGCCCAAATTGCTTTACGTTTGAATATTTGATACTCCATCGCTTTGAAAAGCCAGCTGAGAAGGGTTTATCGAAACTCGAAGATGCATTACTCGTACCAATAGATGCTTCCAAAGTGGATTGAAGACCGTCCACGGGGACGATGGTAAATAGTTGAGAGTTTGAACTTTTTGATGAAACAAACTGATTGCTAATATCCACCAATGTGTTCCGTATTAAATCCTTTGTTTTCTTCTTACCAGTCTTCGATGGCGACATGGGATTACTCTGACCAGAAGACGTTCCGGTTGGACTGGATGGATTCGACAAAACTCCATCTGATTCCGTAGTTGTAAACAATTTGCCGTAGCCACTAATGAAATATACTGAATGACGGCAAACCAGGAAAATGCCCATTGTGTTCATTATTCCAGATATATGGGTTGCGTTATAGCATCGCATAGGTGGATAATCGTCTGGGGGAAGAAAGCGTGCGATGCCGCCATAAACAAAATCAATGGAGCTATCCAAAATTTTATCATCGTTTTCGAGGCCTACTTTTTCAGCTAGAGGTAGTTCAATCGAATCAGACGCACCATAAAGGCTTCCACGTTTATCAATAGATGATGTAAGCTTTGGATCAAAACTCTCGTTTTCGGCTTTCTTTGACTGATGTCGAGATTCTTCTTTTGAGGGTTCTTCTTGCACTTCGTCGTCAGAGTCCTCATGAATCGTATCTGTCGCCAATCCCCCATTGGTAAAATCATCATCATCTTCTTCATCCGACTCAATTGGAGCTGATCGAGGTGGGGATAGTAGCGGCATTGATTGGGTTGCCTCATGCGTATTCGGCGATGTCTTGAGCGTGGTCAACAGCGATTGCATGATCTCTGCATCCGCAGCATCAAATAAAGTTGGAGGAATTTCAACTTTATCGGTTGATTCCGCTGCAACAAGAACTTGTTCGATGTCATCCACTACATGCTTTGGAATAGTGAAATATGAGTCCGTTTCTGCAAGCCCTTCTGACAAAAAGCTGAACATTTTACGTGTCACCGCAGCTATCAACGCATTGCCGCGCCGAAATTTTACGTTCGCATCTTCCACAAGTAACGTTTCCAACGATGGACCATTTGCTTCTGAATCAATTGAGTCACCAGTCTGACCACTACACACAATATTGTCTCGCAACGTATCATCGTCATCAGCAATCAAAGATGACTTGGAGTCATTTGGGGCAATATCAATCTCTTCTGAGCCAGATTCATTCGACGTCACTTTTTCAATTAAAGGAATGTCAATGTTGGAACTAGTACCTACAACATTCAACTTGTCAGTAATAAAATGATAGGAGCATTGATATGAGAACGTACATGTAAAAATCTTTTTGGTGCTTTGAAACTCGCAACGACTGGATACAGAAGCCAACATTTCGACTCCATTTATATCAACCGCATTGCTCTCCTCGTTACTCGTGATCGACATTTTGAATACAAACTCACGAAACATCTCTACAGCTTCGTGAAAAACTCTGCATTTGAGCATCGGATCAACGATTTCG
Source organism: Elongisporangium anandrum (assembly GCA_023337935.1). Taxonomy (NCBI): domain Eukaryota; phylum Oomycota; class Peronosporomycetes; order Pythiales; family Pythiaceae; genus Elongisporangium; species Elongisporangium anandrum. Next base: position 36,392 of record JAADXR010000188.1, on the reverse strand, counting down.
TTATGGTTGCCAGATGGTTCGCTATTGGGAAGAGCAGATTGTTCTTTCTGCGTGCTGCTATCTTCCTTCTCCTCGTATTGATAATTTCGTACAAGTCGAAGGCGTTTGCGCTGGGGACCCTCCGTACTATCTAACGTAAACAAAAATTCGTTGTGTTGAAAGATACTGCGCTCCAAACAAACAGACACAAACGGTGACCGTGCAGATCTCGTGCCTTCATTTAGGTTGTCGCATTTGCTCAGATGAAAATCTTTGATTTGCCAAATCGATCGGGTGCTTAATAGGCGAGCGTATGTTTCTTGCCAACGACCATGCGCATCATTCATAGCATCGAGTGATCCTTCTCTGATATTTACGAGCTTGACAAGAGTTTTTCTTGCAGAAGCCTTATAACCAGTTTCGATTTCAGATTCATTAGCGTCACTGACAAATTTGTTGATATGTTCTCCATCAAAATTTAGGGCGAACTCCATGTTGATGCACATGTCACTTTGAGAGAGAAGCCTGGAAGCAGCGTTAGTAGCATTAACCTTTCGAATGCATACACACGATAATAGTACATCTGCAAGGTGTTGATAGATTGGATCCGTTCGTACTAAGAGCAGGTCTTTGAGTAAATCATAATGATCTGTCAGCCATATATGAAACTGAAGCCAACTTTCACGATTTGATTTCATTTCCGCTGCAGATGCAGCCAATCCAGAAAAATGAGCCTGTGATGATCCAGATACATCACTTTTTGGGGGAATTACATTAAGTAATCGCTCAAAGCCACCGTGATACACATCAATTACTTCTTTTTTGTTTGTTGTAATATTTTGAAGCAAAGACGAGCGTTGTTCCACAATCAACAGCTCTTTGAGTACACCCATGCGTTGCTGAATCAAAAACTGCCACATTAAGATTGCTACGTAGCGCACGTGCTCTGAGTCATCAACCAACATCCGAAACAACTCTGCTGCTAATGACAAAATGAAACTTCGATCGGATTCTGCACCTATGCCAAATTCTTTGTGAGCATTTGAGCTGATGCTTCGCATTCGGTGAAGTTGACCGCTGTAACCACCAGGATTGATTGTGGCCGCGGTTCCACCATTGCCAGAATCGTTGTGAGAATTTGTCAGCGTTCCACACACAATGATACTTGAGCACTTTGTTTGCTGAAGAAATGACTGCTTCGCATTAAGAAGGCATTCTAGTAAACGTTGGGAAGGAACAGTATCTTTGTGAAGACCTTTTAACTCGTTCAATACCACAGTCTGCGCACAATATACGAGCGATCCATAAAATAATTGCTGGTCTTCAGAACCGAGAAGTTGAGTAATATGTGGCTCGGTACACATCCTGACAGTGCTAAGGAAAAATACGAGCACATCGACTCCGAAACAACTAGCTTTTATGGCAGAAATCCCATCATTAGAGGTAGAATCTGAATCAATATTTGGTACATCTGTAGACGACTCAGATCTTGCCACTGTCGCCTGATGCTTGGATTCATCCAGCAAATAGCGGCTTAAAGCCATTGAAAGCGTACAAATATTTCGTAGAGCACGATATGAACAATTTTCGGATAAAGCCTTCGTAGTTTTTACCACATATACCAGAAGCGCAAGCCAGCACTTTTGAACATCGGCCAGTGAATACACTGAGGTCGTCTGTCTCGAAATTTCATAGTCCAAACACTCGAGAAGAAACAACATCAATTCTGCAAAGTCTTCTTTTTCAAATAAACTTCGGCTAGCAATAACCTTTAAAAGGTCAAGACACGCAACTGGAAGACCACTTGCTTTGTGTATTCGACCGGATATTAAACTTGAAAGGGACTGATGAAGACTGAAAGGTTGATTTTCATTTGAATCATTCGCATCTTTGGGCGGATACAAAAGACACTGTACAATAATTTTGAGGATTGTGCTACTAGAGTTGCACATAGTCGAAAAAAAAGTCTCGCTGACTTCAGTTTGAAAAGAAAGCTGGGTCAAGACAACAACGTTTACCATCGTTGCCATTTCATCGTGCAATTTTGCGTTTCGAAGCAATAAGCATCCAAGTAACTCCCAAACGTGATCGACGCAGTATTTCTCGGAGCACGCGAAAGCACATGGTGTTGGTAATGAAAATTGCTGCGTATGCCCATTAGACGATATTACAGGATCAAAATACTTTGTGTCTTTGATTGAAATATTGGACACATAGGCCAATAGCGGGGTGTAAAAATTGCAATTTGTACTGTACCGTTCAATTACGCGCTTGAATTTATGGAGCAATGCTGGCGAGAAATATAGCAGGTACTGCGCAAATATTGCGTATTCTTGAGCTAATGAAAGTAGGATTCGCACTGAAAGAAGGGCCTCAATCGACGCGTACGATACACTTTCAGGCTGATTAATAATCTCCAGCAAAATGTTATCAAAGCCATCCGCAGGAAATGTAGGTGCTGCCGAAGGGCCATTGACGGATGCAAGCGGAGACGTGATTGACGGCGAACTACCGTCTGTAGTCTTCTCTTTGCGTTTCTTTGACGGGGGTATGACATTTGCACGATACAGCACAGCATCAACTATCGTAGGCCCAATTGGTTCGGCAGCACCATCACTCAAGACATTTCCGCTGTTTTTACTTCCAGTGTTCGCATCTTTTTCGATTTCGTGGAGCAAAAATTGGAGCAAAACTAAGCGAAAGCAGTTGCCTTTACTGCGCGAGCGCTCGTTTGTCATGGTCAAAAGCATGAAATCGGAAATGCTGTTCATGTCGTCAACTTGATTTTCTACTCGTAGATAGGCGCTTAATAATGCGAGTAAGTACTGAAGCAATTCATTGAGGTCGGGCTTGGAGTGGGTCGGAAAACACCAGCGAAGCTCCAGAGCAGCTGTGCGGTCTAACGACACTTCTTCATCGCAAATATCCCAGATATAAGTCAAAATCCATAATAAAAAGTCCGCCCTGCGCATTTGGCGAGCATTAAATAGTGAGTTAGGATTTGAAGAATCAAGAATTGCTAGGAAAGAAAGCAAAAGCTGCCGTTGAAATCGAAATGGTAACTTCGATCTTATTTCCCCACATAAAATTACTTGAGATAGTGCCGACGTGTCAACAATTAGAGGATATGTCGTTGAGTTCTTGCACTGATCAGTTGGAGTCGATTCAGATGACAAGGATATTCCAAATGACCCAGACACAGCCAATCGAATCATTGATTTTAAAACCATTTCGTTAATGAGTTGAATGCGGGTACTCAGCATGCTAGCCAATAGTGCATACCCATTCATTTCTAAGCACTCAGCCAAGCATGATGGATTTCTTCGCATGCAAAGAGTAAAAATTTTGAGCAAACAATTGAGTTCAATAGGTCTACAAGCATGATCCAACAACGGAAACAGCATTTGCGTAACACCACCAACAGATGGAAGCACCTTAGCTAAATCCAAAGGGCATGACCGCTCAGTTCCAATATACTGGATTTGAGTATGTAGGCACACTGGTGTCTTTGAATGAATGCCATATTTTGTGTTAATTGAAAATATCACCATATCTTCGGCAAGTTTGAAGCTACTAAGAACTTGCAGAATCTCATGTCCAAAAGCGCTCATTACACAATCATATTTAAGAAAAGATCGGAATGACTCCACTTTCACTTGATCCTTTCTCGCCGTACTGCCTGTTACGAAACGTACCGCCTCCGTAAAATCCTCTTTTCGAGAGGCCATTGAATCAGCAAGATGAGGTAGATCTGCGCTTAAGTTACTTGATCCTCCAATCGAGCTTTCATTCCATTGCCGGCGACTGACACGCGCCAATTTAGATAGCTGCAATCGCTTAGCGAGTCGAGAAATTTCCACATGACGCTGAGCTGCTCTGTCAAGCAGAGTGGTTGCGAGTGTTTCTGACCAATTACCAACTGAGCGATATGCATGACCACTGAACTGACCATTAAATGATGGTCCCAGAATGAACATGCATGCAATCGCATTAATGCCAAGTAGTTCTTCAGTGAACCATGCAGGGCCAATACTCCATGGAATTGCTGGATACTTGCCGCATACTTGGATATCTTTACCTACAAATGCCTGCATTGATCCACTTGATGGAGCTGACGGAAAGCTTAGTTTTTTTGTGGTTACCTCAGATCCATCGATATACAGTGTTAGAAGCGAACTCCCAACCACGGCTTTTCGATGCGTGAATGCAATGTGGTGCCAGTGATAATCTTTTTCCACTTCATCATCAGGACTGGGACTGCAGTTTCCTGTGATGGTGTCTTGGGCTGACGTTAGGCCACCTCTGGATCTCAAGAGACTTAAATCGATGTTTTTGAAAATTGCTGAGGTACGCCTGGGATTTGGATTCATATTTGGTCCAGAGCTTACAGATCCAGTGTCAACGCGAAGGCATCCAGTCTCTTGTTCAAAGTAAATGCGTACGAAACACCCCGCCGATTCCAGAGAATACACTGACAAAATGCAAGCGTATCCTTCTATCTCATCGTCTGGTAGCGTATCTCCTGATAAACGGACATCTTCAGCCACAAACAACATATCATCATCGCCAGCTTTAGACCTTGTGGAAAAATTGCTAATACTTTCCGACTGCTGCATTGCACGAAGCCACATTTCGACACTGTCAACTGAATCGCATTTAGCAGAGTAACGCTTTTCATGTGACCAAAACGTAAATGTGAGTGTCTCATTTCGAGCAACAGCAGTCACTTCCATTGTGGCACCTGTATCTTCGTTTCGATGCGCACTTTCAGTAGACGAGAAAAGTGTCAAACTGGATCCGACTAGAACGCCATAGCTTTCACCGCTTTGAGTGTCGTCTCCATCAAGTGTAATGATAATTGGTCCCTCGCACAAAGCAACACACACAGTATTTCCTTCTGATCGGAGAGGACTGTTTGTCGAAGAGACATCAGTTTCACTGACCGCGTTTGTTTTCAATGCAACTGTTGGGGATACAGATGCATAGGTGACACTAGACGCCGGAAACCGAAGCCAACATGCAAAAGAATATCCAGATGACGGCGGCCAAATTCGATCGACATTATTTACAACATGAACGTAGCCAGCTGTCATACGCGTTTTGACGGATGTTCCAACCAGAACTTGAGGAACTACAGGACCCTTAAAAACATTTTCCAGCATCATAAGACCAATTTCTTGTTTGTACACACCATCTGAATGAGGTTTCGCTTTTGCCTGATATCTATTTCCAAGTAATTGTGGCATTCCCTTTGCGAGTACTTTTAGAAATTTACGCAATTGGGATGTTGTCATTTCTTCTCTGGCTAAAACCATTATCCACTGGGTCAAAGGATTTTGAAGAGGCGTATCGTCGACAAACAATGAAACTATCAGTGGATCGGAAAGCCATTGGAATGCACCTGATTGCACAAGTGATGCAATTTGTTTACGTTTGGAATATGACGGATCATCATTCGACACCAACTTCGACAACAGGCGATAAACAACGGTAACCCCATCCTCAAATGAAAGGTTCGGGAGTAGCCGAAACAATGTAAGGACTGCATCAGAATTGCGAATTTTATTTCTGGGTGGAGACTGTCCCGTGATCAACTCAAAAACACGATTCAGCACATTTGCAAGCTTGTCTGTTTTAACCACACCAGAATTAATTAGGCACGTCGCTAGTGCTGAATATCCGACTTCAGCACAAAAATGCTGGCGATTTTGCTCGTCTCCAGTCACAGGATCTAGAATCAAATTTAAAATATCAAATATCCCATCCATGACCTGAAACTGAGAAGCACTTTCCTCGTACTTTTGATCCAGATTATTTACTGCAGAGAGTACAGCAATTAATATTTCATTTCCCTGGCACGATTTCCAAGGCCTCCAAACAAAATTTCGCCCAACGAGCATGGACTTTAAAACATCCAACAAAATGCATTGACGAGAAGTATGTCCCCGGAAGGTTTGTAGGAGCTCAAATATTTTGGTCAAGTCTGTTTCAATACCTGATTGCAAAATGATGAAATCCTGCTGATCATCGTTGCTGTTTTCATCAATCGAAACCTCTGTTGTTGCTAAAGCCGCAAATACTGCAAACACAGACGTCCCATTGAAGCACCCACGAAATTCTGGTGGCTTTGGCAAATTTTCTAGAAAATTCCCTGTGAGCAAATCTTCGGCAATAACGTACAAAGATTGATGCATTTGAAGCTCGCGAAAGTCAACACAGATTTGAGCGTTATGTTTCATCATAGCCGCAATTAGTGGGCTCCACATACTTAATCGGAAATTCACAGCGCCAAGATAATTCATTTTTTTTTCATTGTCTGTGCAGGCAGACAAGAAGCTTGAAATTTTCACAATATTCGCATAGATGCCTCGTTCGAGAACTTGGCATGAACTAAATTCATTTGTGTACTCTGGTATAGTTGCATTGCACAGAATCTTTATCATACAACCACATAGAGATAATGATAACGATGAAATCTGCCATGTTGTACTTGAATACTTTTTCCCGACTTCATCATTCGATTCTTCGATGCGTTTGCTTTCGTTTCCGGTTTTTTCTTGATCAGGCATCGTACTCACATCTAAACCTTCTCGATCTTGTTGAGGAACTAAAAGGATAAAGTCTTGAATCTCAATGTTTGTCGATTCAACAAATAAATGGCACATAATTGACACAATTTCTGCTGGTAACTGGTCTTTTGATTGTACTGCGCCGCATACGTACTCAACAATGCGTAGCACAATTACTTTTGCATCTTCACTACGGATCCAGGGCAACTTCGTGAGAATCAATGCCAATGTTTGCGTTTTCGGTTCCAAGCACTGAAAATTGTCGTGATCAGAAGTATAAACTTGCAAAACCGTCGTAAGCAACTGCACGATAAGCAGTTCATTTTTTGCTTTCATGGTATCGCCTAAATTCTCTGAATCTTTTAGAATCTCAAGTTCACTGATGCAAGATAGAAGCAAATCTCGCATGGCCAGAAACGCTCCAACATTTCTGGCTCCACATGTTGTGACAGTTGCCATATTATCATCATCTCCGCAAATTCCAGCAAAGCCTGTCCCCAAGGGAAGAAACAGAGTAAATAAGTAAATTAACTTCGATGTCTCACGATCAGCTGAGCTTTTTATGATTCGTTGCAGCAATGCGTATCCCCCAGATGAATGAAATGAGCTCAGCAGGACCAGAGAATGTCGACTCGTTTTTTGAAGGACAAAAACAAGTGCCTTGATGCCTGGCACGGCATCATATGGCTGTAGACAGTATGATTCGGTTGGTGAAGCTTCCATCGCAATGCGAATAACACCGTCTTCATCTGGTAGAGGCAGCACCGACGAATCTTTTACGACCACGAAGTCATCCTTGTTGGAATTTAATCCAAGCGCATCACTAACAGCTGCAGATGCAGTTGCCGCTAGGTCAGTTTGATGGGCTTCCAGAGATGAATCAGCAACCAACATATTTGTGGCAACAAACGTTTTCAAGGCTTCAGTTGCATTACTTGCAGTCATCCTAGTCGCTGACGCATATTTGGTCATGATTTTGACAGTCTTGGCAACCACATTACAATCGTGGAGATACCAGACCAAGCCTGCGTTGAAGTTTTTATCCGGTACTGCAGACAGTGCTTGGCAACACGTATCACGTACGTACAAAGAACTCGCAGGGTATTCTTCGGCTGTCAGATGAATCAAATTGGGCAATTCACATCGATATTGATCCACAAGCGATGGGTCCGACATGACTGCTTGGATGCAATTCATAAGAAAACGGACCGGACGTTCTAAACTGGATCCAGAATCTTGTATCGACTTTGCCGGATCAACCGCTGGGCAAGATGCATCATTGGCATCGAGAGGGACCATGCTCGTTAGTGCTTCTTGAACCAAATATACACGTATTCGCTCCATAAAATCCATCACTAATGAAGGGAATGCCGTTTGCTCACAGAGTGCTATCCCCATGGACGAGGAAAAATAGCTCTTCAATTGATCAATCGGTTGCGCTCCACTCTCGAGCACTTTGTCAGCTGCTAGGTTCACGAACGTGCATAACTGCACCAGATCGGCTTCAACGTCGGCCTGCTCCATGAGCTTACCGATTCTAGATAGAAGCAAAGTGCACGAGTGCAACCTATCAGTGGCTCCCTTCACCAAGCCATACAAAAAGTAAGAACTTACACGACTTTGATCGACGCCACAACTTCGCGCATGAGCATATCCACGTTCTGTGTGAACACCTACCATTGCGCAGATTGCGAATGCATTAATAACCTCAGCAGAGCAAAGTCTTCAGCTCAGCACGAACCTTTGCTGACGTCGGAACAGCCGAAGCCATGGGAAGTGCCTGCGCCAGAGTCGCAGATGTCGTTCCTGCCGTCGCTGTCGTCGAGGGCAAAGGAGACAACACCGGCGTCCCAGAGCCGCTAGGTGGGAGGAAAAACGCGTTCCATGAACTTCTTGGGCCTGCCTTCAAGCCCACAGACTCTCGTTTCTGCTGATTTTGCCCGGGCGTACTAGCACCACGATCGTAGTTTCCGGGACTGCCACTCGTTGCCCGCGGGGACACCGGAGGCGGCGGCGGTGTATTCGCCCCGGACGCAGGCAGGGCCGGCGTAGTGGGGACGCCGGTCTCGCTCGCCTTGGCTGGCGTGGTCGTCGGCGTCTGGCGGAAGAGCCCGCCCAAGAGTTTCTTCATGGCCGCCGTCTACCTGGACATGTACCCCTTCAAGCTCAGCAGCCTCCTCAGCGCCGGAGAGTGATGGTCGCGCATGGTTACGATCCGGGATTGTAACCAAATGAGGAAAACGTACAGTGTATAGTGTATAGAACGTACACACATGTAATACGAACCATAACTTGATATATCAAACCGGACCTCATGACTGCGCAGCTTTTCGTGGCCGATGACAAGTACGGCGACGTGATCGCGGAGCTGGAGGCGCGCGGGTGGAAGCGGTTCCCGCACCTGTCGTTCCCTCTGTTCGACCTCAAGTGGTCCAACTACAGCAAGATCGCGTGGAAGTCGGTGCGTCCTGCGCAGATCGTGAATCACTTCCAAAACGCCGTGCTGTTCTCCCAGAAGGAGCAGCTCACGAGCGCTCTGTATGCGTTCGATTCCGGCAACTTAAGAGCTGGAGAAGGCTCTGGTAGTAGCATCAACAGCCAAGTGGATGCGTTTTTCCCTCGGACCTTCACTGGCTCTCAGATGCACGAACTGGTGCGCTGGATACGCTATTCCCAGGCTCTGGCTGTGCTCAAGCACTTTGTCGCGACAGCAGAGCATTCTACTCCGGACAAGCAACGACAAGAGGTCGACCAGGCTATGGCTCATATCAGACTCGTTCTCGAAGATGGGGATTTCTTTTCACCCCATCGACGCCAAGCGGCTCTGAATTGCACGCATACAGAGGCTCCAGCCCCCTCTTCCTATCAATCGGCAAAGAGTGACGCTGGAATCATCATCGATCAACGCGCAGCATGCGAAAAGCTATTGCTGATCCTGAAAGAACGCGATCCGCAATTTGACATGGTTGGATCATTGAATCGCAACGTGTGGATCTGCAAGCCTTCGAACCTCTCTCAAGGCCGCGGCATTCGACTCGTGAGCTCGATTGAAGACCTCCTTCGAGTTGTACAGCCGTCTGACTGCCAGCTGCAAAACGGTACGCCAGTACGAGACGCTGACAAGTGGGTTGTGCAGAAGTATATTGAGAGACCGTTGCTCTTACAACAAGGACGCAAGTTTGACCTGCGCCAGTGGGTACTCATCGCGTCGCTGGAACCCTTGCGCGTGTATTGGTATCGCCAGTGTTATCTGCGGTTCTGTTCGCAGCCATTTTCGCTTCAGGAAGAAACACTGCAGGATCAGTTCACACATTTGAGTAATTACTCGATCCAGAAGAATGCACCAGCAGCAACAGAAGATGAAGAAGAAACAGCAAATACGGGTAGAATGCCAAAGGTGCCCATATCCATGATGTGGAACTCAGATCGCTTTCAAGACGAACTCAGGTTCGCATTCTGCCGTTTTTCTGTCGTAAAAACTATGAAGATAAATTGTTGCTCTATTTCGTAGGAAACAACACGGGCGGGATGTGTGGGTTGATGCAATCGTTCCTCGCATGCAACAAGCGACCCGAGTCGCAATTGCCTCAATTCACCCAAAGCTGCGAGAGATTGGGGTACGCACTGGATCAAATCCTATTGTAAATGCTCAAGTAGTAATGCTTGTGCTGTGATACTAGCATGGTTTTGAATGGCTCGGCCTAGACTTCATGGTGGATGAAAATCATCACGTCTGGCTGCTTGAAGTTAATGTGAGCCCAGATGTAAGTCATAGCACAGACGTTACCGCTGATCTCGTTCCAAGAGCTACGCACGATACGCTAAAACGTACGTGTTCCATTGATCACCAACTATACTTCCTTGGTAAACTCACTTATATGTATCTAGTGGTGCTGGATGGGAGTCACTCAGACGCAGAAAACGACTGGGCTCCCCTAGAGGGGTTTTCCGATATTTAAGGAAAAAGGCAATGCAAAAACGAAAAGCAGATCTGATTAGAGAGACAAATATAAATCAGCCGAAGAATTTTCAATGCTCGAGGGGTGGACGATTAAGTCGAAACTGTTAGAGATCGAAGTTGCTCAGTCAGCGCGTCGTTCTCCTGTCTCACACTTTGCAAATCGTTCAAAACCTTCTCCAGGTGTCGACTGCTATCCCGGCTTTGTAGTTGAGTGATCCAATTCTCCAAATCGCGAGCGGTGTTTTCTTTCTTGCCCACATCGCCAATGATCAACAGCAATTCTTCGAACACTTCACGCACACGCGCAAACTTGCGATAGCATTCAACATACGCATTCGGTGACTCTCTGCTACCAGATTCGGCATGCTGGCTTGCGGCTGTATATATTTTGTCCTCCGCCACAGCTTCACTGCGCTTCAGTTTCTCCGAGTCCAAGTTCAACTGTTTTTGGACGTCCTTGATGTCATCGATAATCTTGGTAATATCTTGTTTCTGTTTGTGGACCTGCTTGATTATGTCCATGATCCGTGCAGTGTACATGTTTCGATCAAGATTTTGTGGAAGACGTGCATACGCCTTCTCGAGCCCTTGCAACGTATCCATCTTGTCCTGGACTTCCGAAGCCATGGTTTTCATATCTTGGCGAAGCTTTTTCATCTCAAGTACGAGCTGCCGGCATCGTAACTTGCGATTTGATTTCATTGCCAGCAGTTTCGTCTCTTCCTGAATGAGAGGCAATCGATGTGATTCCCATTCAGAAGCGAGCTTTTGAAGCTTTTCTGTGTTTGACGCACAAATTAACTGTTGGATAAAAACAAAAATGAGCCACGCCACTCTAGAAATAAATTAGATACCAATGCACCCAACGCACCTTAAGTTTCTCGATGTTTTCATTCGCCTGTGGGAGCATCGCCAAAATCTTTGTTCTTGTTGCTAGCTGCTGTCGTAGCTCGGCATTTTTGAGTTGTCCATCCACCACTCGTTGTTGGATTTTTTCAAGCTCTTGGTGATCTTGCTCTATCACAATCTTCATTTTGCCAATTCTTTCGTGTGTTTCTGAAAGTTTGGCTTGTACTTCTTCTAGCATTTCCACTTCATTGGCAGCATTGTTTAACTCATTCTGAATATTTGCGTTCCAAGATGTCGGTTATCGGTTAGAAATGCACGAAGCAGATAATACAGACACAAAAAAACTTACTGCTTCTTGCGACGCTACGAGAAGCGCTAATTCAGGTGAGTCAGCTACGTTGGAATCGTCGGGTGAAGAAAGGTATCCTTGAGGAGCTGCGTCACGGTTAAATGCAGTTCCTTTCAGTGATGACGTCATTTGAGCGATAGCAAGGTCATCAATAGCAATCGGTGCGAACTCTCTGTCTTCTTCATCTTCCAAGGAAGTCTTTGACAAGAATTCAGGGTTAGTAGTTGCTCCAGTTTGAACCGGAATAGCCTTGATATCGGTTGTCTTCGTTGAATCAAAGTCAATCACGTCTTCTTCATCATACAAATCTTCTTCAAGCACATCTTCTGGAGCTCCATTGGCGCAATGGTAGCTTGCTAGGGACTCCAATAGCGATGCCGCCTTCAGAGCGTCTTTAGGGCATCTCTCGAACAGAAGCCGTTTATCTGCATGAAGAAGTAAGTTCGCTTTGCCTTAGCAATAGTTGATAACAGTGAATGCATGAATCAGACTCACCGGTCTGAGATGATTCGTGGTGCCAGGGCAATGACACGGGGGAGGTCTTTAGCTGCAGCTTTTGGAACCCTTTCAAGCCTGGAAATCCTCGTTGGGACATGCAGTGGAGCGTTTTCTTCTGCATCCACGATGAGAAAATGGTCGACAGCTGCTCTGGGCTTGTCCATTCGTGAGCTGCTGACGTGGATACAACAGAAGCGTCCTCATCGACTGCTTCGTCGTGAGCGCGCGGCAGTCGCCCGACGAGCCATGTGAGGATCTTGCGCGTCTCCTTTTCACTTGGATACAGGAAATGATTGTATCCGCAATCTCCAGCATAGCCCAATTCCTACGAAATAGCAGTTTGCGTATCAGACAGACTGAACATCATGCCGTGCTCCACAGAACGCAGGCAGCAAACCTTAAGTGTGTTGGCTAATTGCGACGTCACGCGATGCCGCGCAGCGACGCCCACAGGAGCATTCCCTGGTGTATTTAAAGCAGGAAGATTGAGATCTAGATCTGGGTCAGCCGCCTGCAATCGCATCAGACACCGCGTGACGATACGCACGAGCGCATCCCATGACATGCCCGGCAGGTCCAGCGACGACGGATCGTCCAAGCTAAGCGCAATAGCGACAATTCCAAGCCAAGAACCGCATCAGCACCAGCGACATGTACAGCACCAGCACAGCCAACGATTACCAGTCGCTCTGCGCCAGCGCCGTGAGCAGGAACGCGTCAGCGTCCATGGCGTCCGCCATCTTCCTGCTTCAAGCGAATCTTTGTTCTCCCAAAGTACGATGCGTAAAGTTCGGTTTTGTCATTTACCTTTTTGCGCCAGTAAAGTACGTAATACGAGTATCAGAGCATCATTCCCATGCTGCTGCTTGGGCGAAGCCCTATTGCCTAATTACACCCGAGGCATTTAGGACTCTTCCTTTCGGTGTGATGTGATCAGCTTACGAAGAATATGGCTGTGTAGAGGTGGAGCTGTATACCTTCGAGTGTGCACCTGTCTCTAGGCGTCTCTGTGGGTGAATAGCGAGCACGCCAATCTGGGCAAGTCTAGAGCTTTCCAAGCCTGGGCTGCTGCACTTCCCGCCCAAGTACTCGTCTACGCTGACGTTCGCCTACGTCAAGCGGATATGCTTCACGCTCGGTTCCACGCACAGTACAGGAGGACGACGCGGCCACAACATCGTGAGCGTCAGGGTGCGAGCGTCAGCATCACTCGACCCTAAGTATTGCTCGTGTTTTGCTATATGTACGCTGACATCGCACGTGTTTTAAAAATATATAGGTTTCTAACTGACATATCACGTCGTCTTTTGAAAATCCTAAAATTGAATATCATGAATTGGTTAAGGAAAAGCAAAATAATTACCAAAAGCAACTCAAGTTCACCTGATCGCACGAACATCTATCAATAGAGACATATTGGAAAAGAGCTTTCGTCTCTTCTTTTCAATTGTATTCATAGGTTCGCATCGCAAACGTTCGTTAACGCAGGTAACTTTGTGAGTGACAACGGGACTACGTAAACGAGCTCAGTATAAGGGGCCACTCAAAGCGATTTCTCAAAGCGATTTCTTTCCGTGGACGTAAAGTTCGCGCGTATCTTTCATTTATTCTTTCTCTATCCGCCTGAACAGTCGTGCAGAGGCGGAGGGGGCGGACGAAAGAAGGCGCAGCGTAACCGCAAGCCGTTGGCCGCGCCTGTGCACTCAGTTCGTTACTTGGCATCTGGAGCCCAATCCGCCGACCTGACTCTGCTGCTGGACGATCGACATGCTCACGTCGCAGCTGCTGGAACGCGCGCACGAGACGCTGGAGGCGCTGAACAAGGAGATCACGACTGCCGCTGGCTCTGCTGGCGGCTCGCTCCCGCAACAAGAGCGAGAAAGGACGGCACGAGCGACTGATGAGAACGGCCGAGATGAAGCCAATTCGGAGCGACTGCGGGACGAAGACAAGCCATCGGAGCCGGCGCCCATTGAGCTGCTGGTGCGCAAGATGCACGATCTGGTGCACAAGTACAATCAGAAGAACAGCGACGGGGATGCAACTGCGTTGGATACAACGAGTGAATTGGCGCTGCTGCGAGGCAAAGTGAACGACCAGGAGCTGCTGCTGATCAAGCTCACGGAGCAAGAGGTTGCGCGCCAAGCCGAGACGGAGCATCTGCGAGCCAGCGTGTTGTCGCTGCAGCAGGATCTCATGCGACTCATGAACATTGTGGAGCTGCAGATGCAGATCCCAGTGCAGATCCCACCGCCGCTGATGGGTGATAACATGGGTCTTATGCGCCATGGTGCCCAACGGGAGTACCACCACCGCATGCTCGCCAGCGACATGACCAAGCAAGAGCCCTGCACGCCGAATCACGCCGTTCCTGGCAGTGCGACAATCCTGAATCGACGGTTTATGGAAGCCAACGGACGCAAGCGCGAACGCCACCACAGTGGGCTTCACGTCAAGCTCTTAGAAGCCACGGAGCCCATGGTCTCGCCGTCTCCGCACGAATACTCGTACAGCGCGCTCATGAAAGAGTCACTCTCGCCCCAGAGAAAGCGCGTCAAGACTTCGAAACTCGGCAAAAGACCGTGGAGCGTCGAAGAAGACCATTCGTTGACTGTCGCCGTCCAAACGGCTGGGGCCAGCGATTGGTCCGCGATCTCGCGCATTCTGCCGGGTCGATGCGGGAAGCAATGCCGGGAGCGCTGGGTGAACCACTTGAGTCCGTCGGTCACGAAAGAGGCGTGGACCGAGCAAGAAGACGATATCATTTTCAAGACCCGCGAGAAGATCGGCAACCACTGGGCCGATATCGCTCGCCTGCTGCCCGGTCGAACGGACAACGCAGTGAAGAATCGATTCTACTCGACCATGCGCCGTCGCGTTCGCCAAGAGCGCAACGTGAGCCGACAGCTTCAGCAAAGCGGCACAGGGGCGGTCGACAATGCCTGGAGTGAAGCTGCTGCAGCGACATCCTCACCGTGTGGTACTAATTTATCTTCCCCGATCTCGTCGGATGAAGGCAGCAACAGTTGCAGCAGCGCGACGACGACACCAGCCCATGCACGAGACAACGACGAAGCCGTCCTTTTGTAGCGAGCGCTTGCGCGTTCCAGTCATCATCCGTCCAAAATGCCGTTTGTATCCTCTCGTTCATATAGGCACCTGCTTAGCATGCCGAGGAAGTCCGGCTGTAGTGTGCTGTCTAATCTTCCTCTCGCTTCGTGGAACGCCTTCAATCAAGTACTTCATGTTGCTTCACCCAGCTGCGTTCTGTGTTGGTATCCTTTCGTTCTGCAAGAAATAGACGGCGATGGATTCAGCGTCTCTTCCCTTCTGGATCGCGATCTTTGAGAGCGCGAAAGGTCGCACGTAGCCACCAAGTCCAGCGTGAGAAGGATCCTGCCCCTTCGATTCCTCAATACCGGCAGAATGAGCGCCAAGCCCAGTGGGAAGTTCAAATGGCGCGTCGACGCGGAGAAGCATGTCGTGGTCTGGAACTTCGAGCGTCGTGGATGGACCAAAGCCGCCGAAGGAGAAGACTGGAACATCTATTGGGCTAGCAAGACAAGCATCAAGAACATGTTCAACCCGGAAAACAGTGCACGACTGGTCGACGGTCAGTACGTGAACCATTTCCCCAACCATTACGAGCTCACGCGCAAAGATCTGATGGTAAAGAACATCAAACGGTACAAGAAAGACGCCGCCGCGGCGCTTACAGCGATGACGGCTGCGTCCACCGCGTCGGCCTTGCTTGCTTTAACACAAAACAGCTCTGTTGTATCAGCCAGTAGTGCTGTGAGTGCTTCGTCACCTGCAGCCGGGCCTAGTGTCAGCAACGTGCCAGGGGCAGCGTCTCCAGTGCTCCCATCGAATCAACCGACTTCGGAGTCGCTCGACTTCTTGCCTACGACCTACACGCTGCCGGCAGACTACTCGCTGTTCGTGGAGGAGTTCCGTCGCAACCCAAACGTCATGTGGATCATGAAGCCATGCTCCAAGGCACAAGGCAAAGGCATCTTCATTATCAACAAGCTCTCGCAGACCAAGAAGTGGGCCAACCAACGGTGGACTAACATGCCCATGAAAGAAGGCTATGTGGTCTCCCGCTACATTGAAAACCCGCTTCTGGTGGGCGGCAAGAAGTTCGATCTGCGCATGTACGTGCTCGTCATTTCCTACCGCCCACTGCAGGCCTTCGTCTACCGCGAGGGCTTTGCGCGGTTCTGCAATGTCAAGTACTCGGCCGACGTGGACGACATGGACAACCCGTTCGTACATCTGACCAATGTGGCAGTACAAAAAAACAACGAGGACTACAACAGCAGCCATGGAGGCAAGTGGAGTATCGGGAATCTGTGTCTCTATGTCGAATCGACGCGCGGGCGCCACGCTGGAGAGAAGCTCTTACGAGATATCCACTCAGTTATGCTGCACTCGCTCAAGGCCGTTCAGAACGTCATCATCAACGACCAGCACTGCTTCGAATGCTACGGCTACGATATCATTGTGGATGACACGCTCAAGCCCTGGCTGGTCGAAGTGAATGCATCTCCGTCACTGACCACGACCACGCCGGAGGACCGCAATATGAAAAGCCGATTGTTGCGGGATGTATTGGAGCTGGCTGTGCTCAACGACGCACCGGACCAGCGGCGATCCATGCAGACGCCGCAGTTGAGCGGTACGAGCGGATTCCAATGGCTCGTCAATGAGTCCGCCATGCTTGAAGCTGATCGAGTGAAGGAGCTGCAGCGCAAACATGCACGCAAATCGGCTGTCCAGTGGCGATAAATTGGGGTTGATATATGTTCTAATTGGGTGCAAATCTATTGTGATCATTGTTACGAGCACAAAATCTCCCTCTTGGTTTCTATTAGTCGTCGGCGTCGACGTTCATGGATCGGATCTTCTCGTAGCTGAGGAACGAGATGACTGCTGACGGAAGCGCCTTGACACTGTTAACGAAAAGCCCGCGATACAGCACCCGGATGTTTGACCAGCGGAAAGCGCCATCGGAGCCGTCTCGCATGGCTTCGGTCACGCAGTTCCAGGATGAGGAGTAGCTTGGGAACGTCATCTGCGGATGCCAAGCGCCCTGCAGCTGCATGCGGCGTCGCACTACATCGAATGGGTAGGACAGAACCTGCGACGTCAGCGACGCCGTTGTGGCTGTAAGGATCTGGCCTGGAACGCTCGGATGGCCGAGCTGGTTTCGCGTCGATTCCGTATCGTATAGGATGAAAATCGGTCGGAGTGACTCATAGATCGCGTAGTTGCAACCAATATAGGAGAAAACTCCAATGCTGGATGGCCCAAAACCACGGTAGAACGCGCGCAGACCCTCCTGCTGGTACATTGTGCGGAAGCAATCGCGGATACCTGAATATTGCTGTTTTGCCTGATAGTACTGCTGCGCACTAAGGCGACCACGAACGACGTCCAATGGGTACAACAGAGAATTGGCTGTCAATCCAGCAAGACCACCGGCGACGAGGTTTCTAAGGTCGGTTGATGATTTCAGCTGTTTGCGTGAAGAGGTTTCAACAACGGGCAGGAACGAGTTCAACTGATTGCGGTAGACGTCACACAAAAGGAACTTGGTTGGTAGCGACGGGATTACCCAAAGACAATGTGCCAGATTGCCGCTGAACATACCTACAGATGCAAAGGCATTAGTACCACTCAATAATGCCATAGTCATACACAAAATGCAAACCTACTTCGTGCACCGCTGATCTTGGCCATGTTGATAAAGCCACGACCCAGTGATTTATACGGTGCTTTCGTTGCAACTTCCAATGGCGTTGATGCAGGCGTCACTTGCATGAGGATCTTGAGACGTTCCAGAGGAGCGCATGCAGTTCGAGCGAGCGCACCAGCCGTAATGGCCGCAACAAACGATGGGGCGTGAGCAATCATCTTCTTGACGAGTGCCTCCGGATGTCTCAGGCCGTTCGTTTCCGTATTTCGATCACTCTCGAGTGCAGGCTGCAGATACTCCCAATCACCTCCTGTGGGGTTGTGACGAATCGCTGAGATCCAGCCAGACTTAAGATTGGCATCAAACGTGAGATCCTGCTTCCCGATAAGCCCGTCTTCCACATAGTCGGCATGAAATTCTGCTGCTCGCCATATTGTTCGAAGTGCACCGATATCATCCTTCAGCACAGCAATGAAAGCGAGCAACTCTCTCTTCGCCTGAGCTAACTCTTGGTCATCGTGCGGGTCATCTTCCGCGTCATAAGACAGCAACGACACAAATACACGAGCCAAATCGTCTTGGGTGACAAAATAATCTCCCAGGTTGTACACTGGCAGGTTCAGCAGCTTCGCATAGAGTGCTTCCTGGGTCTTAAGAGCTGTATCATCTGGGAAATCCGTGTTACCTGGATTTACCCACGCTCGCACGGCCCTTGGAAGATTGTGTAACTTGATGCTGGCTGATTGATCCGGATTTCCAGCACTATTTGACAAATCATCACTTGGAACCAGCGACTTGAAAATGCGGAATGCAGCCTCAGGGAGCAAATGCTCAATGTTGGACGCTCCCAACGCGATATGGAAGTGTGCGAACTGTGAAAAGTTCACAAGCCCCGACGCGTCATGCAAGAGCAAAGCTATAGCGAGCTGCACTGCACGATCATAGGCTTGTTCTGATGGTAATTTCGCCTCGCTTTCATTTGATCGCTGACGGGGCACCTGAAGCATGCGTCGCAGACTAGCATCGGTCACAAATGTCTCCACCTTAGTGTCACGTCGGATGCTGTTGGTCTTTGTGCTGCTGTCATGACTACTAACGTTCTTGAACAGCTTGAAAAGTGCAGCCGATCCGCTTCGGGTGATTGTCAAAAATGAAGCGCGGTCCATGCACCAGATCTTGGTGTCCTCAAGCGCTCGCACGGAAGCCCCACGGCGACTGTTATACAGCAAAGCAGCTTCGCCAAAGCTGGCTCCACGGCCAATCACTCGATCTACAAGTGCTTGTTCTCGCCTTGGCTTTTTGCGAGAAATTTCGCATTTGCCTGACTCAATGAGGTAAAAGTAATCGCCAGAGTCTCCCTGCGTCAAGATGGACGTGCCTTTGGGAACGCGAAGCGGGAAGCACTTTTTCACAGCTACAAATTTTGCGTGGTCATCAAGATCCGAAAACAGCGGGTGTTCCGAGATGGCTTGCTTGAGAAATCGTTGCTCTTCCATAGAATGTTGGCTACTTGGGTGGTTCTCTACAATTTCTCTGAATGAGGCCTTATCCAAACGCCAGAGCACTACCTGATTCGCTTCGGATTTCGATCGACCGCGCTTTCCGTCAACAGCTTCACCGCTGCTACTGCTACCGCTTGAAGCCCGTAGTGTCGCACGGCGTGGCGTATCGTAAATTAGCGCCGACTCACCAAACGCAGTTCCATGTCCGTTAGTCGCCACGAGCACGCGCTCGTTGTTTCCAACCAAGCTTGACGAGTTCTGAAAATCTGGAAGCGCCAGGGTCTTGCGTCTTGCTAGAGGTACCGGTGCTGGTGTATTGCCTCCGGTCACAGCCTGCGCGACGTCGCCACTTGGCGGGTGCTTGGTCAGAAAATCATAATCTACAAAAACATCGCACTCGCCCTTCTGAATGATGTAGAAGAACTCGCCTTCGTCGCCTTGGTGGAAAACAACCTCACCGTCGCGCAGCACGGTGCGGCGAAACTTACTCGAGATCTCCATGAGCTCGGCCTCGCTCAGCATGTGGAACAGCTGATGACGCCGCAAGCAGCGCACAATAGTCATGCGTTCCTCAGTATTTTGTGGGGCTCGTGCATCTTGCTCTTGAGCCAGCTGTCGGTGCCACGCGTGATTCTGCTCCAGTTTGGCACGCAGCGATACTTCAGGCAGGAACGTGGCGTCCTGCTGCAGCTTGAGATAGTCTCCACCGTCGTTCCCCGAGAAGTGCTTGGGCAGGTACGAGTTCGCGGACGGGTATGGCAGCAGCAGGCCCAAATGCTGGTACAAATTGGCTGCTAGCTGAGAGCAAAACATCTTGTGCGTCTTCTTGGCTTCGGCCTCGCGCTCAGCTGCAGCATCCGGTACGAGTTCATTCTCAAACATAGAGCGTTCAGTTTGGCTGAGCTGCTGCACGAGCGTGTGGTACTGCTCGTGCACACGATCTCGCTCCTTCATAAGCGCCTTGCGCTCGAAATCCGGCATATTGCGGCGATGCTCCAAGTCGATCTCTAGCCGAGCGAGCTCTTTCTTGCTAGCAATAAGCGTATCAAAGAGCCGCTCGCGCTCTAGTCGGCGCGGCGCCATCATGCCTGCGTTCAGCATGCGACGCGGGCGGTCCTCGTAGGGGCTATCGAGCACTTCATTCGCGAACGCAAACGCGCGGTCGTGGAAGTCGCTGGAGCGAGCGACTTGCAGCTGCCGCACTGCGACTTCGTTCGACTTGCTGCGCAGCAGTCGCTCCACGAGCGGCCGCATCTTCACGCCCGTGAGCGTGGCTTCCAGCAGATACAGCGCCTCAGCACTGGTCTCGCTCTGCGAGCGGTCGCGGATCACGACGCCGTTGTGGTCCCACTGGGTCTGGCCGAAGAACTTGGCGCACACGCAGATGGCGCCGCCGTAGAGGTTCATGGACGTGCAGGCACGGTCGAAGACGACGACGTCGCCCGTGTCCACCTGCAGGTCCTCCAGCAGCTGCACCAGCAGCTTGGCCTGCTCATCGCGGCTGAGGCGCTTGCTGCGGCCGGTCACAGCCGGCGAAGCCGCAGACGCAGTCAGAGCGGGGGCGTCAGCCATTGATGAGGATGCTTCACGTTTCGTAATTAGAGATTCAATCGGCTTAGAGCGCTCTTAAATGGATATTTGACTGTACTCTGTGTGTCGAGAATGTGTGTCGATTGCCCCACAATCATAGAGGAAGTTGGAGTTCCTACTTGGACGGAGGGACATACGTGGCGGCGTCTCTTACGGACCTCCAAAATCTGTGTACAGTAGTGACGAGCTAGCCAGCTAGAACCTCACTCGTCGCCAAGTGGAGCTGCTGCTTTCACTCTATATCAGTCGGATATGCTTTTTGATTGCGAAAATGGCGGAATTAACCAACTGAGCTGAAGAAACAAATAGAGATATGTATTTGAGTATGGGAGGGTGTACTCCTATTGGGGTGTATACTCAATCAAGCAAGTGAGCGTGATCGCGTCTATCTCTTTTGGTGATTCAGGTAGCGCAGTGCCAGAAGCCCCAGCACACGAAAGATGACAATCGTGAGAATGGTGAAGCCGAGATCCGAGCCCATGCGGTCGTACTTGTACTCGTACACTTCCTCCACGAATCCCTTGACGGTAATGTGGCCCATGGTCACAGGTGCGTCACGAAGCGGTTGGCATCCAAGTTCTGAGCCGATGTTCGTGTACTGCTGAAGTGCGTCATCCCAAGTCGGTTCGTTTGGACAATGGCAGAACGCAAGACTCGTGATAATCGAGATGGGGAACCGCTGTGGGGTCATCGCGTGCAACCACTTGTATCCAGCTGGAAGGGCATTGGACGGCGGATTGAAACCGCCAAACATGAAGAACGTGGAGTTTACGAGCGTACCGATCACGCCCGCGACCTCAATGCTGGGCAGAGAATACATGATGAACATACCGAAGTAGGCCTGCCCAAGAATGGTGAGTGAGAAGACGAGCCAGAACTGCACACCAGTCCAGAAGCCGGTGAAGCCGACCATTGGGAAGAAGATGACCGTGAAAGCGAGACCACTGGCAAACACGTATGGAATTTCCGCAATGGTCTCACCCACAAAGTACCAGAACGCATTGTACGTTTGTGATGCTCGTTCGCGGTAGAATGATGCGCGCAGTTGGAAGATCATGGGGACGATGCTCTGAAAGGACACCCATCCAGAAAACATGGCGACATTAAACACGACGCCCACACCTGAGTTGATGCCTGCATACGTCGTGTACCCTCCGTCGGCAAATACGAGACCAAACAGCAGTGCCAAACCAAGCGAGATCACGATCCGAGTCAAGTTGTACGAGGCCGTGCGCCAGTACATGCGAAAATGACGACGAACCGAGAAGATCATCTGGGTGTACGAGCTGGCAGCACGCTTGTCAGTGAAAAGCATCTCTGGGAGGTCGGGCGACGGACGTGAAACACCTTCCTTGTTCATCAACGTGTCCATGACTTGCTTGGGTTGGCTCGTGTTGAAAAGCTCGACAAAATTGGTTTCATTGGCACTGGAGTTGTTGACACCGGCTCCGATGCACTCCAGCATCCATGCGGCAGGATTGTATCCGAGGGTTAATGGCTCCACGCCTGGGATTGATTCAAAGTAGTCCACCATGTAGCGAGCATGGTCGCCTAAGTTGCCGAAGAAAACCGTCTCGCCGCCACGCTTGAGCAGCAATAGACTGTCAAAGAGGAAGAAAACTTCTGACGACGGCTGATGAATCGTGCAAACAATCGTACGGCCTGTATTCGCCACCTTCCGCACACCGTCCATGATCTTCTTAGCATATCGAGCGTCCAAGCCACTCGTCGGCTCGTCCAAGAAAAGCACGCTCGGGTCGGCTGCTAGTTCAACGCCAATTGTTAAGCGCTTCATTTGTTCGACTGAGCTGCCACGAATGATCTGATCGGCGATGTCGTCCAAACCCAGAAGATCCAAACATTCCGACACCGAATCGTATTTTTTGCTGTCGGGGACTGAGCTGTCTTGGCGCAAAAATGCGCTGAAGGTGAGCGCCTCGCGAATCGTTGACGTCTCCATGTGAATATCCATTTGTTCGCAGTATCCAGTGCATCGACGAATGGCCAAATCCGATGCTTCGTAGCCGTTCAACAGAATACTGCCTCGACTTTGGCCACCAGTCTTTCGTCCTGCGATCACGTCCATGAGCGTCGTCTTTCCTGCTCCAGAAGAACCCATCAGCGCCGTCATCGTGCCTGGAAATGCGTAGCCGGAGATCCCCTTGAGCAAGTTGATGGATTCTTTCGGATTGCTGGGTGAAGGGACACTGTACCACAAATCTTTGAATGCTAGTGTGACTGGAATGAATTTTTTCTCGCTCGAGCTCACATTTACGACCGCCTCAGCCTTCAGAGGCGAGCGCGAAACATGAGAAGAACCAGAGTTTGTTGGAGTCTTCACAGCGATGTAGTTGTCTTCTTCCAAAACTTTCTTGGCAATGCTCAGATTTTCGGGGCTCTCGTACCGTTTGTACTCAAGCGCGAGGCAAGAGAGCAAAATGAAGAACAAGTACAAGCCAACAAGTACTATCATGCCCAACCAAATCCACGATTTGTCCGTCTGGATGCCGAAGAGTGACAAGTAATACTCGCCCATTTGCATCCCAGTCGTTTCGCAATAGTCAATGCCATTGTATTCGCAAACCGAAAACGAATCAGATCGATACTGAATGATCGCGACTGCTCGAACTGCCCATGTGAGTGGGCTGAACCAATAGATCCATATGAAGTATGCTGGGATGCTATCCTTGATCACATTAAAGCCAGAAAACATCATGAAGACCAGAATGCTCACCATCGTGATCGGATTGGCAATATTGAGATTGGGAGAAATTGCCGCGACGAAGAAGAACCATGCTGAAAACGTCATATTTGTGAGCAGCATGATGAGCTCATATTGCAAATAGTTGCCAACGTTATTTTCCAAGCCACAGGCCCAATATACGAGCGAGCCAAACACAATGCTTTCCATGAGTGCCAAAGGAAGCTGACTCAAAAGGCACGCTAGCACGTACGCCGAGGTTTGAAAAAAATTGGCTCCGCGTTGCTTGTAAAATATGTCACGGCCAGCCATCAAGACTGGGATTTGAGGGATTTGAGCGTTAGCCATGAACAAGAGAGCGACGAAAATGACGCCGATAACCACATTAACATCGGTGGGATCAAATTGCCAATACGCGCTTGCGTACAGAAAGCCAGTGGTCGCGATCAGCATTATTCGGCCTTGAATGAATGCGGTATTCCGAAAGTTCACAAGCGATTCTCTCTTCATCAAAGTCCAGAAATTCTCCCAAAACGAGAGTTGAAATTCAGGCATTGGCTCCATGTGAGCATCCACATTCATGAGCAGCGAAGCATGGTGTGGGGCTTCCAGTGCTCGAAGCGTGTCTTGGTAAATAGCAGAACGTCGGAATATTTCGGCAAACTCACTTGCAGAGCGAGGATGTTTCTGCTTCGAAGGATCTTGATATCGATACTGTTGTTTAGTGCCCAGATCAAGCAGATAATCGGCTATATCACGCTTCGGTGGACACACAAATCCAAGCCCTTCAAAGTACTCCGCGACTTGTTCACGTGGTCCATGATACATCGTTTCGCCTTCGTTCAAGATGATCACGTCGTCAAAGAGCGCAAAAATCTCAGGCGAGGGCTGTAAAAGTGAAATCACGACAGTCTTGCCCAGGCACTTGGCAATACTACGCTGAGTGCTGATGATATCATACGTGGCAGCGCTGTCGAGGCCCGTGCTGATCTCGTCCATGAGAGTCACGTACTTCATGCCAAATTCCATCTCTCCGGTCGTAACACGCTTGCGCTCTCCCCCGGAAACGCCTCGAGTCATCGCATCGCCTACAATCGTGTCCTGGCAGTTTTGAAGACCAAGTTGGTTGATGACGATCTCAGGATAGTGCTGGAACATGGCTCTGGCTGCGTCTAGCGCCAACTTGCTCTGCTCAGGCGTTCCATTCACAAAATACTCGTTGCCTCGGTTTGAAAGCTCACCCCCGCTGAACTTGTGCGCGAACGCGAGCGTCTCCTTGACCGTGAGTGATGGATAGTGGTTGTCCCGCTGAGTCACATACGCCACAAACTGTGGGAGTCGCTTGCGAATACGCTCGAGATCCTGGTCGTTGTACGTGATGCGACCGTCCATCTTGATGTTCTTGGTCCTTGGGAATCGCCCGCTTAGCGTCTTCATGAGTGCAGATTTGCCGGACCTAGGCTGGCCGAGCACGAGCGTGATCGTGCCTGGTTTGAACACGGCTGTTATGTTCTTGAGGATTTCCTTGTGCACCACGTGCTTCTTGGCGACGACAACGGACTTCTTGAGCACATTGGCGATTGTCGGCAGCTCCAGCGAGGCATCTTCATCGGCCACGGTAATATCAGCCGAGAGTGAGAGGTCGCTCACCCGGATCTCCATTTGTGGCATGGGACGACCGAGTGCGGCCTCGAAGGTGTCGGCCATATACTCGTAAAGCACATGGGGGCCATAGGCCAGAAGCTCCTCGGACGAGTCGATCTTGAGTTGTTTGGACTGGGCCATCTCTCGCGCTCTCGGAAGGAAAAAGCAAAGTGAGTGAGCGGATCGCGAAGCTCGTTTCACTCAATCGGAATGTGGTAGACGACATTTTTGATGAGTGTTAGGGTGATTACCGCGAACTGGGATTCGGAAATGCCGGTAATCATCTGAGCCTTTGTAAACACAATCACAATATACAAATTAATGTGACACACACTAAAAAAAGTGCCAGATGACACTCGACCAGCAGATTGAAGGCTTTATCCATACGAATTCCAGTTGCCGGACCGTGGATTACTGGTGCAAGAATGTACAACTTGGAGCCAAATATATGTTGGGTCATTCAATTGTGAAGATTGAGTTGCTTGATTCAATTCGCTTTTGTAGCGTCATAAATGGTTGGTCTATACTGATGTATTCTTGACACCTCAGCACGTAGGCAGAGAGCAGGGTGGGTCGTAACTTAAAAGCGGGCAACTTGCAAATATATCGGGACCAAAATTGTGTTACAGGTAATGAAATTCTTGCAGTTCGTTCTTGCGCACTCTGCTGGTCGTGTCGGACGTTCAAGTCATAGCGAAAATCAATCAGTCCTTCACCTCCAGCAGTGCTGAGTGAATTATTAATAAAACGAAGCAATGTCTCCATTCTATGCAATTGCATCATTCAAACCTGTAGCGATGGCGACACTTTCGCAACAGGCTACGACATCCGCTACACTCAAATGCGACGGATCACAATAATCTTCTGAAGTGCAAATCCATACGTTCGTGTTGTCGCGAAGCAAACGGAATTAAGAAACTCGAAGGAATTGAATCGGAGTTCGCCTCTCGTTACTCGTATCAAATCGACTGATGGCGACACGTTTGGTATTATACTGCAAAACCGATTTAGATTCTATGCTCATCATTCACACGGACGACTGGGAACCAATAATTAGAAAACAGGAGAAAGACCACTGAACTCAGCACTTCTTGTCGCTTGGGTTGATCGGTCACTGTGGGAATTCTTTCATTTTCTTTTCAATTTCCTGCAGATCAGCGCTGATCCGGCCAAGAGTCGTCATCGAGCTGCTCGCTGTCGGATTCATGCTAAACTGCTTTGACAACGTTCTTGAGCGTCCTTCACGATTGTGTGTAATCTGGTTCGTCGGACTCTGCAGAGCGGACTTGCTGGCAAAATCATTGAGAAAATCACGGTCCAGTGTTGACCACTCTTTTGAGCGCCGCACATCCGATGGCGTCTTCCTCTCACGATGCTCCGACTTGCTCGCAAGGTCTACTGAAGGACGATCAAAGCCTATATCCGACCATCGCTTGAATGTTCCATCAATCATGTACTGTGTCTGATGAAGCTGCTCCAGTAAGGTTTGCTTCACATCACCCATAGATACTTGCCGCTGTAGCTGCTGTGCGTACTTCATCAGACTTACACGGTAGTACTCAATGTCTTTTTCGCGATCCGAAAGTCCCTGCTTATAGACCTCGTTCGCAGCCAGCAAGCTCTTGTTTTCCTTGACGACAGCCATGTACTGTTTGCGCAAGCGCTCCGCAGCACGGCGTCGCTCTTGCACTTCGTCAAACAGCAATCGATTGCTCTCCTTGATATCTTGGTAGTCGCTCTTGAGCTCCGTTATTGACTCCTAATTCATTTTAGACAACACATTCAGTGTTCAACCTGTACAGCGACAATTTGAGCCTAACCACTCACCGTTCGAGATCTTGAAACAGACTCAAAGTCACTCTTGACCTGGGCAAGATTCGCTTCCACCTTCGACAATTTCGCTTTTTCACGACGCAACTCATCTTCAATGGCTCGAAATGCTGCATCTTTCTCAGCACAGATGCGTTCATACTTTAGGGACCACGATCTTTCCAATGACTGCATATCATCACAGTTCTTATGAGAAAAAACGTGAGACAGGCAAATGCGAAAAATGCGTACCAATTTGTCATCTTTGGAATGATAGACCGTCTGCTGAAGCAACTCGACCTTGCGTTGACTCAGTTGTAACTGATTGCTGAGTTGATCTAGGTGCTTGGACATCAGGCCTGCCTGATGTTCCCATTGGTTCTGCAACTTGCTCATTTCGTTTTTTACGTCGCTGTAGCACAACAGAAATCATCAGTCTAAGCAAATGGTTGCGTTCAAATGAAAACTCCATACCGTTGAATGGTCTGGGCTACACTTCGAACAAGCGAAATCAATCCTCGGCGTTGAGTTGAATGCCGTAGCTGGGCCTCACTGCCGATCATTGCACTAAACTCGCGCTCTGCAGCCTCTAACTCCTTCACAAGCGAAGCGTTGCTCGCCTCCAAATGCAATATTGTTTGCTCCAAAGCGCTCACGCGATCTCTCTCCGACTGCATCGCCTCCATAAGCTGTTTTTTCTCCGCTGAAAACCGATTGGCATGCTCTGCCTGCTGCTGGAGCCTCGTCGTCTCACTCACTGAGTTTGAAGCCGTTATATCTGCTGCGTAGCGCTCCAGCTTGTCTACAAGTGCGTTTTTCTGCTCAAGTTCACGCTCCACGCGCCCAAGCT
The DNA here is from genome assembly GCA_023337935.1 of Elongisporangium anandrum. NCBI lineage: Eukaryota > Oomycota > Peronosporomycetes > Pythiales > Pythiaceae > Elongisporangium > Elongisporangium anandrum. The sequence continues at coordinate 8,390 of JAADXR010000188.1, read as the reverse complement.
GCTCACGGTACTTTCGTGCCGCCGATGATTCGTCGGCAAGGTGCTCTTCACAGGATTTGAATTTACGCTCCATAGCTTCAAGTTCATGCTGGAACGTTGTCATCTCCTTGCGAAGCCGATAATTGTCTTGCTCAATGGCCTGGCGGTCCTTCTCGAGTGCCAGAAGACGCTCGTTCGAGGTCTGCTGATTGCGAGCAGATACCATATTCATCTGTTCATTCAGTCGACGCACTTCAGCCTCACCCTGTTGCACACGTGTCTCCAACGTTTTTGTTGCCGCTTCTCGCTCTGCACACATTTTGCGCCAGTGTTGCACTTCCGCTTCAAGCTTGTGAATGTTGTCCATTGCGGTCTCCCGCTCGGCCTTGTAGGTCTCCAGCGTCAGCGTCTGGTGCTCCCAGGTCGAAGTCAACTTCACATTCTGCAGACGTAGTGACTCGGCCTCGCCAGCTCGACGTTCCAGTTCCTTGGTAAGACGTTCCAATTCAAACTGGTACTTGGTCTTATCCTGTTTGACACTCTCCAGTTCCACCGTGAGTCGTTCACGCTCAAAGCGAGATTTCTCGTGATCCTGAATTAATCGCGTGTGCTCTTGACGATAGTTGTCACTCTCGTGTTGCAATCTGGTCATCTGCGTCTGCACCTGCTCCTCAAGACCTTTCATCTTGGACTGCCAGCGCAACTCATGCTGTTCCTTTTCACGCACCATCTTCTCCATCCGCTCTTTCATGTTGGCCACGTTTTCTTCACGATGCTTGCCCTGTGATCGCAGTTGCTCTGCGTCCATGCACGCCTTTGCCTCCAGTGTTTCGATCTTCTGCTGCGCTTCCTGTCGATTCAGCTCCAGCTCGCGCTCCATGCCTCCGTGCGCAATCAGCAACTCCTGGTGCGTAGTCGTGAGGTTCGACAGTGCTTCCTGGTGTTTCCCAATCTCGCGCTCCAGATCCTGCTGCCGCTGGGCACTGGCATGCTCGCGTGCATGCGCCAGCTCCAGTTCCTGCCGCAATCGCATCACTGCCTCAGTATCCGGCGCCGAGTTGCGCAGGCGAGCGATCTCTTCCCGCGCGGCACTGAGATCTCGGTTGATGCCATCGATCATGGCCGTCGCGCGGACGATCGTCAAACCTTTCTGCTGCAGCTCCTGGTTCTTCTCCTCGATTGTCATGCGCAGCTGGAACACTTCGTTCTCGAGGTCCTCGCCTTCAAAGGCCGTGCCTTTCTTGTACCGAAGCAGCCGCTCTTCCAGGAAGTTGATGCGCAGCGCCTGGTTAAAGTTCTCCATCGTGATCTTCTCGCGCTCGGCCTGCTGCGCGCGCAGCAGTGTCGACTGGATGCCGCCGTTGGGCTCGACGCCGCTGTTGCCGTGGCGGTTGCCCATGCTGTGGCGCGAACTGCCGTTGTCGACGCTGGCGTTCAGCGGCGAGCCGTAGCCGCTGGTGTCGCCCAGCCCGTCCATGGGCGAGTTCATACCCTCCGTGCGCCTGTCTGCCGCTGGAGACCGCTCCTTGGGCGTCGCGCGTCAACCTGCTTGCGCCTCGGGACGCCGCCTGCCTGCGTTGGCGCGAACGGTTAAAATTGCTCGGAAAAGGTGGCCGGTATTGGACTCCAGTACTGCGCTCGTCCTCAACAGTAGCCTCCAGTCTGGTTTTTCCTCCTTCTCTCCCACTCTTTTAAACGTGTAGTCGACTAAGAGAACGAAACAAACCGGCTAGGTTAGCGACTGAGGTTTTATTTGGTGCCGTCCCATCGATGCGGGAAGGTTTTTTACTGAACTCTCACCTGGAAGTGGAAGCACGCGGCCGGGGGGATCGAGTTGACGCGATGGACGACGCGGCGCAGCGCAGTTTGCTGCTCTGGGTGCGTTCTGAGCCGGCTGAGATCTCGCAAACACGACTCTAGATGTGCTTGCGGTTGGATCGGTGGGTCACTCATGCCTTGTGTCGCCTTGGTTGCTGATTTATTGCAGATCCAAAGCTTCCAGAACCTGCTGGACCCAAATGTGTTCATCGGCTCGCTCTCAGACCTGAGCGACGGCGTGTTCCTGGCGAAAATCATGCACCACGTGTGAGTTCAGTGGGCTGTGTCGCATAAGGGGGGAGCCTGTGATGTGAGTGGCTGATTCTCTGTGGTGCATTATGTAGCGACCCGGAGTTCCTGAACATGGACCTGATCCATGCGGACGCCGCGACCAGTTGGGCGCTGCGCGCGAGCAATCTCAAGCTGCTGCTGCGCAGTATCGAGCTGTTTTACCATGAAGAGCTGGGCCAGGTCTGCGACACGAGTGAGCTGGTCGACGCCACGCGCATCGCGAAGGAGAACGATCCGCAGGAGACCGCCAAGCTGGCCGAACTGATTCTCGGCTGCGCGGTGCAGTGCCCGAGCAAGTCGGAATACATCCACCCGATCATGCAGATGGACGCGTCGGAGCAGGCCAGCATGATGCACATGATCGAGAACATCATGCGCCGCTTCCACTTGGCGTCGCCCACGAACGGCGCCAACGGCTCGCGCGCCTCGGACAGCAGTCACAGCAACTCGTTTGCGTACATCAACCATGAAGGCGAATCCCCCGAGAGTCTGCAGTTCCAGCTCACGCAGGCGCTCGAGAAGGCCTCTATGATGGAGATGAAGGTGCTGGATATGGAGCGAGAGAAGCGTGAAGTCACGGAGCGCTTTGAGAATATGATGGTTGACAAACAGAGTCTCGCAGATCGATACGCGGCGCTTGAAGACGAACGTGATAAGCTGATCAGTGAGCGTCAGTCGACGCTGACACGTGATAACAAGAAGATCCAGCAGATCGTGGACGGTGAAATCCACGCGCTGACACTGCAGCTGGAAGAGAAAAACGAGCAATTGCAGCGTGTCAAGCGGGAGTCCAACGAGCGACTGATTGTGCTGGAGAACGAAGTGCGTCGTCAGGCAGACGAATTGGATATTGCTCGTTCGAAATTGGGCCAGCTGGCAAAGTTGGAGACAAGCGTGAGCAAGTACAAGAAGCGTCTCGAGGAAATGACGGCTCTCCGCAACCAGGTCAAGGAGTTGGAGACGCACAATGCTCAATATCTCGACAAGGTACTGGATCTGGAGAGTACCATCAAGACCATGCCTGCACTGAAGGCACTTGTGGAGCGATACAAGAATCAAGTTGTGGAGCTGGAGACCGCAAATGTCGAAGCTGAATCACACAACCAGATCAAGGACCAGAAAATCCGCCGACTGCAAGAAGAATTGGACAGTGCTCTCGGTGGCAAGGAGTTTTTGGAGTACCAGGCCGAAGAATTGCGAGCTCAAGTCAACAGTCTCCAGCAGCACCAGAGCCAGGAGAACACTACAATGGCGGATGTTGGACTCAGTGCTGACGTACTTCTTGGACATGATTCTATGGGTCAAATGAAGGAGAAGATTGCACGATTGGAGCGCGAAAATGCTGAGCTGAAGAGTGGTTCAGAAAACCCCGAGCAATCGCATCTGGCTAATGAGCTGGATCTGGCGTTGAAGGCAAAGGAATCGCTGCAGGTTTCATTGTTCCAGATCAAAAAGCAAAACGAGCAACTTCAAGAAGAGCTGCAGACCGCACGTACACAACAGCACGAGGCGGCTGTCGCAGCAGCTCAAGCAGCAGCGATGGGTACCGCAGGTGTCAACGCTGCGAACGGACCTTTCCCGGCTTCATCGTTTGCCGCTGGCTCTGCAGGCGGAGTGTCTGAATCAGCTTCGCCGATGATTGAAAGTTCGACTGCGTCGACTTTTTCAGCATCATTGATGCATCCAAATGGCTCTCACGGTTTGACAAGTGCTCATGTTGCCAGCTACGAAGAACGCATTGAGCGACTGGTCGGTAGCAGTGCTTTCGTTCTCATTATCTCGATCGTCTACTTGCTTTTAGGGAAGGGCTCAAACTGATAACGTGTTGTTGCATCGTGTGATTGTGATTCCTACGTAGACTCGAGAGGCGGAAGCTGTCGATTCTATGCGCGTGACCGTAACGGAGCTGACGAACCGCCTCAAGGAAAAAGAATCCGTCATCAATGAGCTCTCGGAGCAGCGATCTAAGCTTGAGAACTACACGAAGAAGACACTGCATGCGGTGCAGACCAAGTATATGGTCGCGGTGAGCTCGCACCGCAACCAGATCAACGAACGCCAGGAGCGGATCGATTTCCTGGAAAAGAAAACCAAGGAAATCCGAGCCACATATTCTCGCGAGCAGGCACTGATGATGTCGGCCTTCTACGAGGTAAATATCTGCTATTGCCGATCAATAGTCAATTCACAGCCGCTGATCGAATCGTGTATAATTCTGTTAGATTGGCACGGAGATGCAGCGGCGAACCATGATGCCGCAACAGGGCCCTACTGGAGGCTCAGCTGCATGGCTCGCAAGCAAGCGAACGGAAGAGCGTGCCAAACGACGAAATTTATAAGGAAACAATTGCAGTGAACGAAATGTAGTCCAGTGTGCGCATGCGCACATAACCACACGGCACCATCATCGTCGACAATTTTTTCTGCACAGCCCGAGCGGCTCCTTTTTCAATTTGGTCAAATGCATTATTGGAGTGCGTATGCCGCCCCCTATGTAATTCATATCGCGGTGCCGCTTGAAGTAGGATATTTGGGTTTCGTAGATCTCGTTGTCTTGTTTTGCCGCTTGTTAGTCGACCATGTTGACACCCAAGTTCACAAGTGCACGTGTGGCTTGCTGGCATATTCGATCGTTGGGTGACCGCACAAGAGCCTGCAGCGCATCGACACCGCCAAGATCGATGATCGCTTGCTTGTTTTCCGCTACAGGTGCATCAAATCGGTGAGCTTGGTGTTCTTACCACATTGAGATGATTGAAAGCGCAAGACGTACGATTCACGGAAAGATTGCGAAGTGCTCGGGCCACTTGGGATTGCAACTCGACCGATTCCGAGCGTGCGCCTTCAATGATAGGCTTTAAGCCTCCCCCTCGCGCGATTTCCACTTCGTTAGCATCTATCACACCGGATTCCATTCGTCAGGTGCGCTTGAACAATCGAATGCCAAGGATAATGCAGATAAGCTTACCATTCACAGCCAAATTTGCCAGAGCAGCAATAGCTTCGACCGCGACACCGACTTGCTTGGAGCTCGCCAGCGCAATCAACGGTTTAATGCCGCCTGCGCGTGCGATTCGCTCTTTGTTGGCCACTACGGCATTCATAGTGAACATTTAATTCGCCAGCTCAAAAGATGACGGCTATTGTTCAGCGATCGTACCGTTCACACCCAAATTGGCCAGCGCCTTGGCTGCCTGACGCTGCACGTGCTCATTTGGGTTCTCCAACAGATCGATCAGCATATCGATACCGCCCTCTGTGGCCATCTTGGACTGGTTGTCCGCTATGAGAAGCATCATTCTTGATCAGACCACCAGGTCAGATACAACAGCGAGCTCATTGCTCACGTACAATTGACCGAAAGGTTTGCGAGTGCATGAGCCGCTAGACGCTGCACTTCCGTGTCTTTGGACTTGGTCAGCGGCAGCAGCAGCTGCAAGCCATCGAGATCCACAATCTGCACCTGCCGATCCGCTGCAAAGCGCCGTTAGAATCAAAAGTTCAAGCAGTTCATGTAGACAGTGAGAAGCACGCCCTACGTTTGACTGCCTCATTCGCCAGCTTCTCCGCGACCTCGCGCTGCAGCGTCGTATCGGCGGACTTGGCGTACGCAATGAGGCGCTGGAGGTTCACGCGAAGAGCTTCCGTAAACGCTTCGTCTTCGCTCGGAGAGGAAAAGAATACTACGTAAGTGTACAACGCCACGACGACGATCCGACGCAGGCAGGCGGACGCATGGGTGACTCCGCCCGCCAGCCAGCGCGTCACACGCAGCGCGGAGAGCACGAGACCCACCGTCGTCCTCGAAGGTGAACTCCTCATCTTTGCTTCCGCTCTTGGCGCTGGCATTGCCCATGACTATCCGCTTCTTTCTCGCTCGGTCCGCTTGTCGGTCCGCCTCACTGGTTTTTGGTCCGCCTCTTGGGCAGCGTCGATCGTGGACCTCGTGCAAAAAAACCACCGCGTCGAAAACGACCTTTGGCGTGGATTAGTGTGCCACACACCATTTTCCATCATGAACCTCGGGGGTGGTTCGTATTGTAAGGTGGTTCTAATCCATGTGGCCATAATTGGGAAGTGGAAGAATGTTGCTCAGTTCCGGCGAGAAGAAACACGGCCGAGGTTGAGCGAAGGAACTGTGTTTTCCGTGAAGATCCCGCGTGATGCGAAAGTGGAAGAGCTGCGAGGGGCTATCGCGAGCAAATACAAAGTCGTGAGCAATCGCATTGAGGTGTATCCAGCTACGTTGACGCTGTACTTGGCGCGGAAGAAGGAAGGCGAGGACGACGAAAGCAAGTGGCTGAAGGACGATGACAATGTGAAGAGTTTCTTGGTAGGCAAAATCTTCGACGAGAATTACAAGGAAATGCGCCCATCGTGGAAGCTCACGAACCCGAAGTTGCTTGGAACGGACCTCCAGCTCGGAGAAGAAGTGATTCACATCTTGGTGAAACTCTTAGAACCTGCCGCTGGTGGTGAGCGTGATTTTGAATCTACCGTTCTAGTCAATCTGCCCTCTGTCCCTCATCCCCATCGATTGGAGCGCTGGGGAAAAATCAACAGTGTTCTCGCCAGGAACACGAAGAAAAAGGCGCGAACGACTGAAGAAGGATTTACGACTCCATATTCATCGTCCAGTGTTCGATGAAGATCGGTTGAACTACGTCGAAGCGATCCGTCCAATTCCTGCAAGTGATTTGGAAGTGCTGTCGAAAGTTCTGAGGTGGATTATTAAGTGCTTCAACTGTACGTTGATCGATTTGAAGGACAATGACGCGAAGCGCCTTCACATGATTGCTCCAATCTTGTGGGCTGTCGTTCAGGTTCTGCCTGACGTCAAAGTCTTTATCGAAGAGGACTTGGATGGTAACCGTGTTGATGCTCATGGACACTTCGAGTTTGTCCTAGTGCGAGGTACGAAGCGTGTTTGCATCGTGGAAGCCAAAGAAGAAAAGTTCAAGCAAGGCATGGCGCAAGCTTTACTTAGCTGTGAGGTTGCTGCAGACCTGGATCATAGTCATGAGGTTTATGCTTTGGTGACGAATGCAGCGCAGTGGAGGTTTCTGAAGAGTTTGGACGAGGAGATCCTGTGCGACGAATTCAATGCGCTGACGTTCGACGAGAACGGTTTACCGCATGCAGCACAACTGAGCAATGTAACCGGAAAGTTGCATTCCATGCTATCACCTAACCAGCCACCTCCGCAATGATCTGACACCTATCCAAAGAACAATGGATTTCGTATGTGCACCCATGCTGGGCTCCAATTCATCTGATATTCTAGCACATTTCCGATTATCTATTGTCTTTTCCGCTATCTCCATATCCTGTTCGGCGGTCGAGTCGAAGCCATACATGTGATGATGTCGATGACCATTAACAGTAGTGCCGTCAATTTGACCTGCATTGGCGAGATCACCATCATTGGCACTTACACCGTGCGCGCCGCCGTTGTGTTTGTGATGGTGGTCTGCATGGCCATGGGAAGAACGTGGATCACTGCTGTCTGCTGCTGCGTATGGTCTCGAGTGGACAAAGAAGGATCTGGTGACCGCCCGCCCTCACTCGTCTCGCCAGATGCAGTTGACTGCGTTTGATTCCAAACGTGGGTTAAAAAATAGGGTATTGGAACCAATGGGTGCCTTCCAAAACCTAAGGACGATATCTTACGTGTATCTTGCGAAGAGCTGTGTACTGTTACGTTACTGGTGGGTTTGGTATGCACCCATTTTCCGACACGAAGTGATGCGCTCGGGGTGGAAGTTGTTATTATTCAGTTGCGAAGCGCCTAATGCACCCTGATGGCTTTAGCCTTTAGCAGCGAAGCTGGTAGTGGCACCTGGAACGCATGATTGATTGTCGCCTGGATTAAAAACATAATCTCGTTTGCGTCCGCTTCGGTTCCGCACTCAGCGTCGCACGTTTGACAATTTGTCAAACAGATGCTGCTCCATGTTGCGTTCCTTCTGCCAGACCTGTCCACAAAGAACTCGCAGGTGTGCTCTGATTTTTCCAAGTTTCTCATTGACTAGGAGCTCTCAACAATTTCACTACGCTTTCGAGAGTCCATCCAGTCGCATAGACAGCGGGTCAAAATCCATTGGCGAACGCATGGGCACACATCAAGGCGTAGAGACAAGCAACAGACCGCTGTCCATTCACTTGGGAGCGAACGAACAGTTTTGCTGAACAGCACAGCCAATTTTTCTTCCTTCCCATCGCCTCTGAGAAATATAGAGCCGGCCGCCGGGGGGGGGGGGGGGGGGGGGGGGGGGGGGGGGGGGGGGGGGGGGGGGGGGGGG
>JAADXR010000187.1:0-52190 GCA_023337935.1 Elongisporangium anandrum | reverse complement strand
GCAATGGATGCTTAGTATGATCGCTGTTCAACGGGGGTTCTTTAAAGGCGTGGGTTCCTGGCACAATACAGATATTGGCTGTCTTGCAAACTCGTATAGCTTTGGAGCACTCCCAATAACGATGATTCCGCGCTTGAAAATAATTCTTACTGCGTTTTATACAATTGGCTGCGAGTTTGAAGGCGACCAAAGAGCGCTCTCGTACTCATGGTTTGTGATCTATCCATCGATTGTGCAGATTGTGTTGATTTATACCAGCTTTCTTAACGTTCTCGCGAAAGTTTTTCGGCGACGAATTAGCAGTTGGCAAATCCCAGTAACAATTATGGTTCTAAGTCTTATGCACTGGCTTCGCGTACCGATTGGCACTTCCCAACTATTTGGATTTGATGGACGTATTTCTACAATAGTTCGGCCGGAGGAATTTGAGGCAATGTCACTCTTTGATGTGGTCAGGCCAGGTACAGCTATTCTATTGTCCGGTAACGTCAAATCGTTATTGACGATCAAGCTATTGGTTCTCCTTTTGAATACTGCACCACTTTTGTTCTCCCAAGACATGTCAATTTACAGCAAACGATCTCAAGTTCATCATCCATGTGCCTGCGAAAGAACCCTGTCGATTCGCGCTTGCAATATCGGAGGGGTCGGCCGATCTAGTTTGTACGAATTTTGGGGTCAAGATGCAGAACAGCTCATTGTGCTGAACTCATATGAGCTTGTGCGACTTGGCTACGTGGTGGTTGGAGATACTTACTTGATGACATGGGAAAATTGGATGCGATTTGCTATAAGATCGCCGCTTCGAAAAATATTTAGATGGCGAAATCATCGATTTATGGTCTTTTTACTGATCAAGACCGGCGCTAATGGTTATGCCTTTACGATCAATACCCATCCCCAAATTTTAAATCTACGTGATCCCAGATTGACATGCATCAAGTGGTGGGATATCGATTCTCGAGCTCTAGCATGATGATAAAAGTCAGCTGGACAGAATTTTTTTAAAAGTGAGCTTAACATAGAAGTCTGACTGCCACTGTGAGTTGATATATTTGCATGAAGATAACTAGCAGCGAGTAGTGCTTGAGATGCCAGATAACTTGCTACCCCACTGATTGGATTATTCATGCATCGCAAGAGCGTGCTTATTTTTGGCTCCATCTTGCATTCAGATTTAGACTGCTTGGAGCGATCCTCGTTGACTCTGCCAAAACTTAATCTGGAGAGAAAATCGTCTCCAAATCAGCACCAAATTCGAAGACAAAGAAAGTCATTTACTTCAACAAATGCAATGCAACGATGGTCTCCTTGTACTACGAAAATTGCGCCGAGTCTTCAGCGACATCATGAATGCGTATGCGCTACGCCGACAAGCAGCGTGGTGGATAGAAGGGGTCAGCGGATGAAGACCGCACCGAGTTTGAGTACGTTAACAAAGCCCCAACTCGTCGGTGCAGTTTACAATTGGCTATTATGCATTTTGCTGATGCTATTACTATTATCTCAGCTTTTGACCACAGTACTAAGTTCATCCAACTTTCCAAACGATTTGTTTTATGGACGCAATCCATCGTCTGGGACATACGCAATATCAGGCTGTCGTATGTAATCGCAGAAGAAGGAAGTTTGACGCTACTTCAATTAGTGAAATGCTCAGGAGTAATGCAACAATTGTTGAAGCAGTGGATGCTTAGTATGATCGCGGTGCAACGTGGATATTATAAAGGCGTGACAACATGGCATAACACGGATATCGGGTGTCTAGCAAACGCGTACAGTTTTGGGGTGCTCTCAATAACGATGTTACCACGCTTGAAGATGATTATTGTTGCGTTCTGTACCGTTGGCTGTGATTTTAAAGGTAACCAACGGGTGCTAGACTTTGATGTTTGGTTTACAATTTACCCTGCAATTGTAAATATTCACTCCACACGGCAGTATCCTTAATGTTATCGCAAGAGTTTTTCGTCGACGAATGAGTAGGCGGCAAATTCCGGTGACAATTATGGCTTTGAGCATCACGCATTGTCTGCGAACACGAATTGGCTTATCAAAGCTGTTCGAATTTGACGGTCATATTGCTACGAAGGTATTACCGGAAGAGTTTGAGGCCATGACATTGCTCGATATGCTTCAGCTAAGTACAGGTCTTTCGACTGGGTGGGAACATCAAATCTTTGCTTTTTATCAAGCTCTTGATGTTGCTATTGATGGTGGTTTCTATCTTCCGTTCCCAAAATGTGTCTCTCAATAGCAAGCAGTCGAAAAATCACTTATCATGCCAAAGTGAAAAGAGCTTACGCGTTCAGGTATGCAATGTTGGCGGTATAGGGCGCTCTGTATGTAGCAAATAGGGTCATTTTTTGCTGCAATGCATTGCTTTTGTTTTTTTACCTATGACAAATACACGCAAGCCTTGGTGCTTAGCTATATTATTTTTTTGTCACATGCGCATATTCTGATTATCCTTATGAGAGAACTACTTAAATAATCGGGCGAGCATCAATATCCCAGAAATTGCTATCTAACAATCGTGGATCACTCGCACTAATGATTTGAGGATACTTGATGCAGCAATATGACGCATCATTGTCATTTTGAGCTAACTCAAATACCAAAATCCTATAATTTCGCCATTTAAATATCCTGCAAAACGGTCCAATTATTGAGAAGATTATCCAATCCTTCAACGTTATTAGAAAACGGCCTGCAACAACGACATATCCTAATCGGACAAGCTCATAGGGATTCAAAGCCAGTATTTCTTGGGTTGTGCTTGGTCGAGTATCCAGACTTACGTAAAAGCTAGAGCGCCCATAGCCACCGACGTTACACACTCGAACTGCCAACGATTTTTCAACGCCACAAGATCGGTGCAATTTGGAGCGGTCGCTAGCCGTTGTCATGTCTTCGGAAAAAACAAGAGCGAACCCATTTGCGGCAAGAAGTACCAGTTTGATCACAAACAATGAAATGATGTTCCCGTTCATCCGAAGCGCTACATTTGCCATGAAAAAATCCAGAAACGTTAGCTCATTGAATTCATCAACAGATACAACGGTGCTCACGCGCCCATCGAATCCGAATTGTTGTGACGCACCAATGACTGATCGCATCCAATGCAAACCACTTAGCAGTAAAATTGTAACCGTAACAGGCCAGCAACTCATTCGACGGCGGATTGTCCGTGCCAGAATATTGAGCAGACTGCTATATATCAGTACCATTTCTACCAAAGCAGGATACATGACAAACCACGAGTCTGAAAGAGCTTGCTGAGGACCTTCAAATTCACAACCAATAGTGAAAAAGGCCGCAAGGATCATCTTCATTCGCGGCAGCATGGTGAGAGGCAGTGCGTTGAACGTATAAGACGTAGCTACGCATCCAAACCCAGCGTTGTGCCATTTGGCCACGCCTTTCCAGTATCCACGGTGAAGAGCCACCATACACAGCATCCATCGCACAACCAGCATAATCACAGATGCATCTGAGATAAAAGTCGCCAAATCATACACACACGTGACAATGTTTATCCCATGGAACTTCACGTAAAACAAGCCATAGCGTGATCCGTTCGATATAGCGACCAAATCTTGCCACCATAGAAGGTATTTAGTATACAAGTTGACTCCCCAAGTGCTGTCAATACGCTGAGGAACGCAAGATTTCCCGCGAGGGCATCCGATCTCCTGGTGATCGAACATGTCGAAATATCGTGCTCCAGTTCCGTCGGAACTGAACGGATTCGTGCTGAGCAGGTCGGAGTACCATCGCATACCTTCCAAATCCTCATACCACCCATTTTTCCATTGCCCTCCAGGTCGACCGAGCCATTCCACTGTTTTGGTCTCTCGAACAGTGCGATTCACGGTATACATATAAGCAGTTTCAATTCCAGGCTGCTCATACTTTCCACTGAGACGGAACATGCAAGCGTGTCCGTCCCATCCAGGAATCGCATACCGCGAGTTGAGGTTGTTGTCCCAATACGGCATCAAAATCACTGGAAGAGAGTTGGCGATGCGCTTCACAATCTGGCTATCAACGCCGTCCACAATGCGCATATAGTCTCGGGTCACATTTGGATATCCGAGTATATGACAAACCGAAAACATGTAGTCAAGCGTAGCGTTCAGAACGTTGCAAGTCTTGGCGTACCAATCTCGCGTTTCATCATTGACCGAGTGGCCTACCCGATTGACAACTCGATATCCATGCATCGCGGCCCCTGTTGTATCCTCAACTACTGTGGATTTTGCAGCAAGGGCTTCATTGACGGATAGTATTTTGAATCGCCTGCCACGCCGAATACAGACTAACAAACGATCGCTGTACGGTTCGTCATTCTCACCAGCAATATTGAAGGGTCCAAGCGCAGGATGTCTGCCGTAAATGCGATCTCGATTCGTCACCGACGAGTTCAAGACCACTGTGAGCAATTGTGAGAGCATCAGTGCCATCACAACAACGCACTTGATCCAATTAATAGATGCCCAAATGAGGTCACGCCTGGTAACAATTTGATCATTATTGGAGTAGTTGGCTTTCTCTGCCGGAAATCCGAGAGCAAGCGATGGAGGTAGAACGGGAGAGCGACTGTGCTTGTGCAAAGGAGACACCTTTGTCGTTCGATGTCGCCATCGCTGCATTCTTCTTCGAATCATAAGGAAAAACACGGCCCTGCTTCTAAAACTTTGCATCCATTGCGCTATATTCAGGCTTCATTTTTAGAAGTTTTTTTCCCGATTTAGAGTGCTTTTTGTTCCTCAATTTAGATGAGGAAACTGATCTTGTACTGTCGAACAGACTCGATCATACAGAAAAAAATAGCCTCCTCCTCTCATTATCGAAATCGAAATTGATATGCCCAGCAAAATCGTTCGTGTCACTCCATCAAGCGATCGGCCCACGACACCATGGTTGCTCAAACCAGGATCGTCTCAAATCGAGCCACTCAAGTCTCATGCAGCTGTTGATTCAGCAGTGTCTAGATCAATAACTCGACCCCAGCAAGCAGGCGCAATCTTCAACTGGGGCATGTGGGGTTTCCTCATGTTCCTCATGCTGTCTCAGTTGCTGACTGCCATTAATAACACAACCCAGTCAAGTGCGGGGATGCTTTTTGGCCAAGATCCCTCCAATGGATTGATCCAAATTCCTGGACTCAACGATGAACCCTACAGCGATCGTGCTGTTGTGTGCGTTCGATACGGGAAACGCTATAAGGCGGTGACAGTAAACGATGCTCTTGCTTCTGGGAGTATAATGATTGAGGATTCAACAGGTACAGCTGTTCATGGATATCGAGTGGTCAACCGAAGTGGCCATTTTCTGACAGAAAAATCAAAGCAGAGATGGACACAGACGTGCCAACTCATCGACTCGACGCTCAGCTATATGCTGACAGTCTGTGAAACATTCGGGTATACGAATCTCACGCGTGACAATATCCGTATTGTCGACGGTGTTTCGAGCAAAACCGTCAAGCGTATCCCCAATTCTCTTCCTATCCTGATCGTTCCGTTCTTTGATAATTCTTTGACAGCAAGATACGCGATCCCTGGATGGAATGGGCATGCTTGCATACTTCGACTGGCTGGAACTTATGAAGACCCTTCTAACGCTCAAAAGTATATATTCGGCATTGAAAAAACCCTTCGAGAGAATCCCATTGTTGAGTGGTTGGGTCGACCAGGTGGAGTATGGAAACATGGATGGTACGAAGACCTTTCAGGAACCAAATGGAACGGAGACGTTGTTTATATTGACTCTCCAAGCTCTGACAACATGAGAAATCGGCAGTTTGACCCAATTGCTAAACGTGAACTGAGCTGCCGTAAAGGATCGGGGTGCTTCGTTCGCAAGGTTGTCAGTCAATGGAGTGAGTTTCGCAGCATTGCTACTGCAACAAATGTCATTTCTGTTGCGGTTTCCAATGGCGCTCGATATGGCCTATTTTACTATCGTGCAACGCTTTTCACCACAGTCGAATGTATCTACGACTTTTCAGCATTTCTCTCTAATGCTTCAGTCATTGCTCTTTTATTTCGCTGGATGATGTCGATGATAGCGTTGCAACGAGGGTATCGCAAAGGACTCAGTGCCTGGCAAAACGCGAGCATTGGAGCTGTTGCAAACTCGTACAACTTCACGGTATTACCTATTGTGATGCTTCCACGACTAAAAATGATTTTGGCGGCTTTTTTTACGGTTGGATGCTCGTTCGAAGGGCCCCAAACAGCGCTTGCTGACGCCTGGTTCGTGATGTATCCATCAATTGTGGACTTTGTACTTATTTACGCAAGTCTCCTGAACTCATTCGCAAAGATCCTGCGACGCCGCATGAGTGACTCTACCGTCACACCTACCATCATGATTTTAAGTGTGATGCATTACTACCGAAACAGCATCGCTCGATCTTCTTTGTTCGGCTTTGGTGGGAGACTGAGTACAATTGTCCAGCCGAATGAATTTGATAAGCTTACTATTCTGGACATTTTTATACCAAGGAATGCAGTGCACATGAACGGGAATGCTTCTTCTCTTTTGATTGTAAAACTTGCGGTGCTCGCCATCAATATACTGCCGTTGATATTTTCTGAAAATATGTCGCTTCAAAACAAGCGATCTAGATCAAATAAGCAGTGCAAAGTCGAAAAAGCGCTCACAATTCGAGCATGTAACATTGGTGGATTCGGTCAATCAAGTTTATATGATCGATTTCAGGATTTTACACCAGTATTGGCGGCTATGAACGCCTATGAACTGACTCGACTCGAATACGTCGTAATTGGTGATCGATATTTGATAACTTGGGAAAATTGGATGATACTTACAACAGTGGGGCAGATGCGAAGCTTTTACTCGTTGTGGAATCATCGCATCATGGCGTTCAAAGTTACAAGCAAAAACAAAGAATCACAAGCAAGCGTGTCTCAAGTTAATACTCATGGAAAGCTGCTACCCCTCAATGATCCTGAGCTGAACAACATTGTTTGGTGGGACGTTGACGCGCGACCGTTAGTGTAAGCTACGCTTCTTTGGTGTTTAGTATGATTTTGAACAAATCAATAGAGAATCAAGCATAGAAAATCAAAGACTGAGGAATGCGCAACTATTGATAGCTTAGTGATTGCTTCACAAATCCTGGGTTTATTTTGTGGTCGGACACTTACGGTCGAGATCCATGGTACACGACTTCGCGATCAGATTCGATGGCTGCAGTCTTGCGAAATCATAAGGTGATATTATGGTGCGTATTGAAGATTTTTACGTCGCGGCACTGCCGAGACCCGTCCGTGAATATCACGTACTTCATGCCGACTTCCATCTCGCCTATTGACACGCGATTGCGCTCGTCACCAGATACGCTCCGAATCATGGCGTACCCACAATGGTGTTATCGCCCTAACTGGTCGGTCACGATATCTGTAGCGCAGCTGTACCTAATGCTCGGTATACAGGCGCAAGTAGCTGCGAGCACGATAGCTGTAAGGTTCATCATTAAGTCCAGGGAATCAAGCCATCTGACGGATTCTGCCCGAAAATTATCCTCAGGTTCGACTGTGTCGCGTTGTTAACTGCGGTGAGTAGCTGAGAAAGCATGAGGAACATGAGTAAGAGCCACACGCTCCAGTTAGTGATTGCGCCTGCAAGCTGGGCCCGATTTATCGGTTTAAATAGTGGATTATCAACTCGATGAGACATGAGTGGGTGAAATTGGCATGCGCCTCGTTGATGCATCCATCCAGCCCCCGCAAGATGGGTTGAAGCGGCAGCGCCCAAGGCATAATTGATTACAAACAATGATTGTCAGAAATACAGATTGCTGGTTGCTGAATCTGTGGATGTTCTACGTCAATACCCTGCCGCTGGCCATGCTGCCACGTTTGAAGTCAATTCTTGCTGCCTTTTACACAATTGGCTGTGAATTTGAAGGTGACCAGAAAGCGCTTAGCGATTCATGGTTTGTGATGTATCCCGCTATCGTGGGAGTAGTGCTGATTTTCAGCAGTGTGATCAATTTTGTTGCGAAAGTATTTCGGCGACGCATGAACGACTGGATGGTAGCGACTTCTATCGTAATGCTCAGTATCATGTATTATCTCCGAATCCAAATCGCGGAATCAAGGTGGTTTGGCTTTGATGGCCGTCTAGGCACAGTTATCGCACCTGGTGAATTCAATCAAGTCTCATTGATCTACTTATTTACTTCCGAGGGTGCGCATCGTATGAGCGGAAATAATTCATCACTGCTTGTCTTGAAGCTAGTGATTCTGTGCTTGAACGCTATGCCGCTTTTATTCTCGGAAAACATGTCTCTACATAGCAAGCACTCCCGAACGCACAAATCATGTGCAATCGAGAAAGCGGTGGCAATTCGAGCATGCAATGTTTGAGGTATTGGCCTTTCAAAAATTTACAAATCTTTACCTAGTGAAAGTGGAACGGATAAAAGGCGTCGACCGATATATTTAAACGCATACGAGCTCGTTCGACTAGGGTACGTCGTCGTTGGTGGACAGTTCTTGATGACATGGGACAATTGGCTTATCATGACCTCAGCTGCGCCTTTGCGTCAATTTCATGCGTTATGGAATCATCGGATATTGGTCTTCCTTCACAGTGCACAAGAGCAATAAAAAAACCAATGGGGTGTTTAGAGTTAGCTCTCAGCCGGAATTGTTACATGTGAACGATATCAAACTTCAGTGCATCAAAATTTGGGATATAGACACCCGACCAATCGAGTAAAAATGCTAGACTAATCCATAAACAGCAAAAAAAATCATGATCATGAATTTCCCTATCAATATGTAATCGTCAACACTATCACTACGATTCGCGTGAAACACATGAGGCCTTATCTGGTATTTACCGTATGAGGACGAGCTTAAAGGAGTTCAAGCGCATTAGCAAGAGTGGAGGGCCGAATTAGAGTTAGCTCCGCGTTAGCCACCTAGAAATCGCGTTGCAAAATCAAAGGACATATTCATAATGTCTCGCTGTACACATAACTGGCGCAGTTCAGATTCACATGAAGAAGCTACAATATTCAATTCCATCTGTGGATACGCCCAATTCGATCCATTTAATATCCACGTTGAAGCACTTCGATTAAAACAATGATCGAGCGTCGACATCCCAGGAGCAGTACTGCTTAAATCTGGATTAGCGAGGCCGACCAACTTACCCTGAGTAGTCACTTGAAATACGTTCACTCCAGTTTCTTCGTTTTTCTTTGTTACTTCGAATGTCATGATTGGATAATTCCGGAATGAGCAAATTCTGCGCATCTGCCTCGCTGCTGCCAGTTCTCCCAAGTAATTAAAAAACGATCACCAATTACGACATATCCAAGTCGGGTAAGCTCCTAGGCGTTCACAGCCATTAATTCTGGGGTCATATCGCGGTGTAGATCATACCAACCTGATTCACCGAATCCGCCAATGTTGCAAACTCAAATTGTGAGCACTTTTAAATTTTGCTCTGCGTAATTGATTGCGGTCGCTTGCTTCGTGTCGACATATTTCCAAAACATAATAATGGCAATAAATTGATCATGATTAAGAGAGACGAAGCATTTCCGTTCATGTGTAATGCATTCCTTGGTGTCAAAAGATCAATAAATTTGAGCCTCTCAAACTCATTTGGCTGCACAATTGTACTCAGCCTCCCACCATATCCGAAATGAGAAGACCCCGTGATGTTATGCGGCAGTAATGTATCACGATAAAAAATATGATTGTAAGTGTGATTATGGAATCGTTCATGCGGCGCCTCATCATTTTGGCTAATGAGTTCAGGACACTTGCATAAATTAAAACGCAGCCAATAATGGACGGATACATCAAATGCCAGGCGTCAGCTAGCGTACTTTGAGGAAATAATCGCCGCCAGAATCATTTTCATACGTGGGAGCATCAGAATTGGCACTATAGAAAAGCTATATGTGTTAGTAATAACCCCAATATGTGCGTTGTGCCAAGCAGTAAAGCCCTTGTGAATCCTCGTTGCAAAGCAAACATTGACATAATCCATCGTTCACCCTTGGAAACCGCAACAGACGTAACATTACTCACAATCGCCGTACTGCGAAACTCGGCCCATTGGCTTGCAACATTGTGTACGAAGCACTTCGATCCTTTACGGCAACTCAATTCACGTTTGCCAATTGGATCAAACTGTCAATATCTTATGTTGCCAGAACTTGGTGAGTCAATATAAACAACATATCCGTTCCATTTGGGTCCTGGAATGTCTTCGTACCATCCGTTTTTCCAGGCACCACCATGACCCAACCATTCAACAATGGGATTCTCTCGTAGGGTTTTGTCAATGCCGAATACATACTTTTGAGCGTTAGAAGGGTCTTCATAAGTTCCAGCCAGTTAAAGAATAGAGGCATGGCCATTCCATTCAGGGGAACGCATATCTCGCTGATAACGCGTCGTCATAGAACGGCATGAGCAAAATTGGTAGAGAATTGGGGATACGCTTGATGGTGTTGCTGGAAACACCGCTGACAATACGAATATTGTCACGTGTGAGGGTGGCATATACCAATGCTTCGCATACGGTGAGCATATAGCTGAGCGTCGAGTCGATGAGTCTGCATGTTTGAGTCCATTTCTGTTTTGATTTTTCTGTCAGAAATACCACCTCGGTTGACTACTCGACCATGATGCTTCCAGACACAAGAGCGTCATTCAATGTCACGGCCTTGAAGCGTTTCCTAACCAAAGGTTATGTCATTCCCATTACCAGTATTCACGGCGTGAATCTGCCCAGATCCAGAAAACACACATTAACTTTCGAAACCAAGATCATATAGAGACGCGGACGTTGTTAAAACCACAAAATGGAACAGGCAGCGTCAATGGTTAGTTATGGTGACTTAACCTTGCCACCGACGAAGATACTCAGAGTCGTGCTTCCTTATTAAGAATTAGTTCTTGGACTTCAGATTTTGATGTGCATTCGGCTATTGAAGCTATAGCTGCTGGCCAAACATCCGATGCCTGCATTGTGCCATGATGCGATTCCCTTCCAATAGGCTCGTTGAAGTGCATACATGGTCAGTATCCATTGCGCTATCAGCAGGATGACGGATGCGTTGGAGATAAATGTCGCCATATCGTACACGCAAGTGACAATTTTTTCGCCTTTATATTCGTAGTAGAAGAGTCCATAACGGTGGCCGTTTGATATTGCAACCAACTTTCCCCAATAAATTTTCACGCGGATTTGCAGGCTCGCTCCCCATTGCCGAGAAGTAATTTGATACGCACAGACCCCTGGATTGGAGCAATTCAATTCACGCTGCGCAAGCGGGTCAAACCATCGAGCGGATAGCTCTTCCGAACTACTCGGGTTCGTACTCATGACGTCAGTGTACCAGCGGTCACCTTCCGTGTCTTCATACCAGCCGTTTTTCCACACACCGCCAGATTTCCGCAGCCATTCAATAGTTTTTGATTCTCGGATAGTGCGATTCACTGCGTACATGTACGCCTTTTGCAGCGTCGGATGCTGATCCATTCCATCCAGATGAAACAGGCAGGCGTGACCATCCCATGCTGGAATCGCGAAACGAGCTGAAGGGTTATTATCCCAGTATGGCATGACAATGATCGGCAGTGAATCTTGAATTCTTGTGAGCGTTTCGCCATCTACGATGCGCAAGCTGTCGCGAGTCAGATTCGTATATCCGACCAACTCACAGGCAGAGAAGATATACTCCAATGTAGTGCTGATCAGACTGCAAGTTTTAGCGTACGACATCCTGGTGGTTTGACCAATCTCCAAGCCGCTTCTATTCACAACACGGTAGCCATTGACTGCTGAGCCGTCAGTACTCTCGACGATCGCGGATTTGTTAGCAAGAGCCTCGTTCACTGAAAGTACTTTAAAGCGTCGTCCATGGCGAAGGAAAACTAGCACGCGGTCACTGTACGGCTCATCGTTGTGGCCGGCGATTGGGTAGGTGCCTTGAGCAGGAGGTCTTCCGTAGATACCGATCTTGATCTCGCTTGAGTCACTCTTGATCACTGTGAGGAGCTGTGACAACATGAGCACCAGCATCATGACACACTGCATCCAGTTCCAAATGGCGCCGATAACTTGACGTTTTGAGGGTGGTGCTATGGGTCGGTCTGGAGGCTGGTCGAGAAAAGGAGTTACTTTGCGTTGGCAGTGCATTACGAGCGTTTCCGCACGAAGTTGGGCCGCCATAAGTGTCTTCAAACGATCGTCGGTATGTAGTTGAGAACCAGGAGCGGGCTGACTGAAGGCGGAAATGCACCACCACCACCGTTTCAGACAACTCCGAGTCGTCGAAATCCCCACTTGCTAAATTTGGACCACTGAAGTGATGAACAGCAGGACGGTCTTCTCTTCCTCGCGTCCAGCACCAGATCTCAAAGCCAATGATCCAGACTACGAGGAAGGTTCCTGCTGTCCAGCATGTAGGATGAATGGCAGGATCGCTCGACCTCTCGGAAGATGTACCACGACGGTTGGTTGTATTTCTGATAATCACCTCTTGAAGCAGAAATATCGTATTACGCAGGTAACTGTTTCCTCGCCCAGGCAGTTCGTCATGGCCAAAGGAGGCTTCTACGCCGTGGCGCATGGCCGCAGTCCAGGCATCTACGAGAGCTGGGCGCAGGCGGAGGCGCAGGTCAAGGGCTTCGCAGGCGCTCGCTTCAAGAAGTTCTCCACGCAGGCCGAAGCGCAGTCGTTTGTGGCCAGTAACAGCAGCAGTATGAGCAATACGCCGCCGAGTGTGCTGGCCAAGCGCTCGCTGGAGTCGTCGGAATCAGCAGAACCCACAGCGAAGCGAGTGTATCGAGAGCCAAGTCGTGACATGCCGCCAGTGCGCCCGCTTGTCCAGCAGCCGAGCGCTTCGGCGTCCGGATTCTTCTACGCGGTGGCTGAAGGGCGCTTTCCGGGCGTGGTCACCACTTGGGACGAAGTCGTGCAGCGGACGGAAGGCGTGCGGAATCCGGTCTATCGCAAGTTCGCCTCGCAGGAAGCCGCGCACGCCTATCTGGATGGGTACACGTCTGGCACCCGCAATTCGCCATTATCTGCTGATCGTTCATCTGGACAACAGGCGCTTGATGGAGGCGATGGCAGCGCAACCCAATCAACGCCGCTTTGGTGGTATGCAGTGGCGAGTGGGCGCCAAACAGGCGTGTTCAACACCTGGGCAGAGGCCAAGCCACACATTGAAGGCTTGTTCAGCGCCCGCTACAAGAAGTTCCCTACGCGCGAAGAAGCCGAAGCGTTCGTGAATCAGCACCAGACGCTCACGACGCGCTCGTCCAGCGATCCGGACCCGAAGCATCCGGACACTTTAGTGGCCTTTTGCGACGGCAGTGCGCTCCAGAATGGCCGACTAGGCTGCAAGGCAGGCTTTGCGTGCATCTTTCCGCATCAAACAGCCTGGAACGTGGCCAAAAAGCTCAATGAGCCGCGCGCCACCAACAATCGCGCCGAGTACTTTGCTGCGCTGGAAGCCATGAAGCGCGCCAACATCGAAGACCCGAGCGCGACCCAAGCGTTGTACATCTTCTCCGATAGCATGCTGCTCATTCGTTCTATGACCGAGTGGATCGCTGGTTGGCAGAAGCGCAGCTGGGTCAAGTCTGACGGCAAGCCCGTGATGAATCGTGATGTGCTGGAATTGCTACTTCGTGAACAAGGCCGTCGTCAAATTATCTGGCGCCATGTGAAGGCGCATACGGGCAAGAAAGACTGGCATTCCACTTGGAACGATGCTGCCGACCAAGCCGCTCGTGGGGCGGCCGGAGGCTGAATTAGCTGACAATTAGTCTGATAGCATGAAAATCATTTTTTATTCAAATTTGAGCACCACAATTGAAAAAACATACTTGGTGAGAGCATATCCACGTAACGTGCGTAGAAAATATTGTAGACGAACTAGTCGACACACAGAGTCCGTGCATGGCTCAATATCATACGTCGACGCAGGATTCGTGCTAGAACGTTGAGAGTGCTGGCACAATATCCGCAATAGCGGTACATCACGAACCATGGATCTGAGAGAGCTCTTTGGTCACCTTTAAGTGAAACAACCAACTGCACAAAATGCTGCAAGAATCATCTTCAAACGTGGTAGCATTGTAAGCTGCAACGCCACAAAACTATAGCGAGGCATCCAATGTTGAGATTGTGCCAGGTATCCACATCAGCCACACTCCTCGTTGGACTGCGACCATACTCAGCATCCATTGCACGAGTAAAAAAAATATCGACGCGTTGGAGATGAGTGTGGCAACATTGTACGCAAAACCATAGTATCAGCACTATGTGCTTCATATACGTAGACTCTATATTTATCGAGTGCCGTTCGAAATTGCAATGGTGTTCAACCAGCTTATTTTTACGGTCAGATATAAACTTCCCTAGTTATGGAGGAAGGGCGTCTCTGTCCAGCAATCCAATTCTCGCTTTTCGATCATATTTGAAAAATATTTGATAGCCGATTATTATTCGTACTGAAAACGTCTTAGTACCTTCACTGTCGTTTGAGAAATTTGAATCGTAATGTCTTCGTTCTCGGGCTATGTCAATGATTCCAAGTGATGAAGCGCTAGTTTAAGCTGCTTCAATTGGGTGAAGTATTGGTCTTTTTCGGATACAAGATTCTGGTTTTGAGCGCGCAGGACCTTGACCTCTCGGACAAGCACCTTTCGTTGTGACTAGAAAGTAAAAACCGTCAGCAAACGTATTGAATAACTCATACATCTGCTGTGAAGTAATACGTACCCGTAATTGGGTCTCCAAATCGCTCTTTTCATCTGTGAGCAAACCGATCATGTCTTCAATTATCTGCAAGAGAAGAAATGAGCGAATGATACCAAAGGTGACACAGCTCAGTTGTGAGGACTATACAAACCGTCATTTTCGCAGCGTGTTCTTGACGTAATCGATCTCGCTCTGCTCGATATACTGCGCTTTCTTCAACGCACTTTTTCAATGAAATCTCGTATTCTTGGGTCTTGGCATCAAGAAATCCAATAATCTCACGGTCCAATGTCGCTTGCTCATCCTTCTTGTTGTTTAACTCCATTGTGGTGGCCAGTGTGTCCTCTAGATCTTTCAGTTTCTCCATTAAAAAATCGCGAACACTTTCGGCACCGTGTAGTCTTGCTGTCACGTCTTCTTTTTCTGCCTGGACCTGCGTGAGTTGATTCTACCAAGTAGAACCAAGCAAGAGTGTGAGCCACCTCAGACGACGGATAGTCCAGTTAGCACCAACCTCTAGCGCTTTGACACGCGTTGACATTTCATGAAATAACTTGATTTCATCTTTCTTCAAAGACTTGACGATCATATCTATTTTTGAGAGCTGCAGCAACAGTAAATTGTGAGTGAAAAGGTAAAACGTGTAAATAAAAGCAAGCCTACCTGTGCCTTTTCTTTCTCGGACGGATTGATGAAACTCTGGCTTCTCGCTTTCATCTGAGGTCGAAGCGCTGGTGACGCTGTAATCTGTTTCACTGGTTTTCGAGCAGTACCGGTGACGGCAATTGGCTTGCCCATGCCAAAAAGCGCATGGATCCGGTTCATAAGCGATCGATTTGTCAAACTGATGGTGAGCACGTCGCTTGCATCCACGTAGCTGAACACCAGCAACACGAGCTTGTCTGATCCGCTGGAGAAAAACTTATCGCCGTGGGATCGGATATTGTTATTGTCCATGAATTTTCGTGGCGTTATCGGAGACGGTGGAAGCATCGCACTCATCAGGGGGCTTGTGTTTCGCATGGATGACGATCTCGGCGTCACATGCTTTCCAGCGACGGAATTCCCCTTGAGTAGCCGCTGGATACTGTTCTTGCGATGCAACTCGCGGATCTCACGTTGAGCTTCTGCCAGTTCCTTCGAAAGCTGTGCTGTGACTTGCAGTTGCTCTTGAGCCTGAGCGAGCTCTTTCTCTAGTCTGCAATCCATAGTGTTAGTGGAAGGCCGCATGTTCAGCCAGGCAGTAAACAGTCTTACACGTCTTTCTTCGAGAGCTCCAGCATCACGACGCCAAGATTTTGAGTCAGCTTCTGTGCAATGTCCTTCCCATTGCTTTCAACGCTCACTGCATAGTCGTAGGCCTGATGAGAACCCCACGATAAGACACTCATCATCGCGTGATACAAGATCACAAAGCAATCTGCACCTGTTGTCGCTCCTGGATGAGTTCACTCTCTCGCGCTTCGTGTTCTGCGACGCTGGCGTTCGCAATCTCCAGCGCCTTTCTCAGCTCAGCGACCTCGTTTTCGTGTGCGCAAGTCTCCACATCGTACACCATTTCGTCCAGCACGGCGCTCACCTGCACATGCATCAATTCTTCTTCACTCTCCATCTCAGCATTGAGTTTACGGAGGGAGGTGTATCTCCACCTCTGTGATGGTGTGCTCGTACTCCGCGAGACGCTGTCGCTCCGTCTGCAGCGCATCGCGCACAGCTGAGTGCAGCAGCATGTTCCCTTGTCTTGGCTTCTCCCTTTCGACCTTCAAAGAGAGACCCCAGCAACCCTGCAAAGTACGAAACATTGATTCTACCCTGTTTTGTAAACCTGTCCTTTCTGAACTATTTTCCATTGGCTAATAATTGTTCCTGTTCCTGATTAGCAAGCATTCACGTATCGCAGCATTAGAATACGACGTGCCCATTACCTGCCGCTTGAGTGGGTGGGTCTTCTCTCTCTCTATTGGCCTTCGCTTCTCTGCTTTAGAATGGTGCTGCGTATCTTCTGGAACATCAGCGCGGGGCTCGTGCATCGAGCGCTCAACAAGAGCGCCATCAAGCCCGGCATGGGCGTGCACTACCCGGCGCTCTGGCGCGCGCGCCCGGGTTTCCTCGACTGCGACGTGAACCTGCATCTGAACAACGCGTCGTATCTGTTCAACATGGAGCTGGCGCGGTGGCATTTCTGTGCGTACGTAGAGCGTTCTGTTTCTGTGTAAAGGCGCTTGATGGGCACACACTGATGATGTTGATGTTCTCTTTGTGTCGTGTGGTCGCAGCGTGAATGGAGTGCTGCATGAAGTCGTGAAGAACAAGCGCATGTTCCTCGTGGCTTCGCAGTGCATTCGCTACCGCTACCCGATCCCGCCCTTCCGTCCGTACGAGATCAAGACGGAGATCGTGCACTGGGACGACGACTGGATGTACCTGCTCCAGCAGTTCCAGTGCCCGACGTCTGGCAAACTCTATGCCGAGGGCCTCGTGCGCGCTGTCATCAAGCAGGGCAAGACGACCGTCCCGTGCGCCCAGCTCTTCGAAGAAGCGGACGGCATCAAGATCGGGACCCCCGAGGAGATGCCTGCCGTCGTGCGTGAGATGCTGGCGTGGGATACGGCCAGCAAGATCAGCATGGAGACTTCGGCCGATCGTGCTGTGCGCGAGCGTCTCGAGGGCGTGAAAAGGCCGAGCAAGGGTCTATGGGCAAATCTCACGCGCACCATGAACCTGCCGTTCTGAGATGCCACCCAAACACATGCACGAGAATAGAATCGGATAAGGTCGACAAAATGTGATCTTGTTAAATACGAGTGTGCATTCATTGAGCAAGTAGCGAGAAGCTCCAGACTCACTGATAAATGCAGCTTCATCCGTCTCCCACGGTTTCTTCTCATGCAAAAACTACTACCCGTTCACACTAACGCAAAGGTCTAACTCCAGAGCGCCAGCGATGGGTGAAACTACAATACAACGGGAGGCACGGACGAGCAGACCTCAAGGCCATACACAGTCCCCCGTAAAGCAGCCAAATGCTGCCATCGGGGCTCCTGCCTTTTATCAAATCGATCCGAGCGAGTCGCGACGGAACGGCGTTCTTGTCGAATGGGAGAAAGGGGCTTGTCGTCCACGCCAAATGGCAGCGGAGTGGCAAGCAGTGGCCGCACCATTAACGTAATGGTCAGCTGGGGTACGTATCGTGCGGCTCTTGAAACACCGATCGCGTTCTCGCATCTCTTCATGGCGTTGGCATGAAGGACGATGCGGCAGCCCGGATAAACAACGGACCTACTAGTTGATTCGAGCAACCTTCATTGGCACAACACGCGGGTTTTCTTCTTCCAGTTTTCGCTTGCCGGCGCTCTTGAAATTAAATTCACAACTGTGTTCCTCAGCGTATCGGTGCTTACCGCAGAACTTGTAGCCGCATCGGCACTGAACGGCGGCCAGGCCAATTTTCACCTTGCATTCCCAGCATCGACGGCGGTTTTTCTGCAGAAAACCAGCAGGCGGCTCGACGTGCTTCTCTTCAGTGCATTTAATTTCGTCACGGGACTTGAACACAGGAGAAGGAAGAACCGACGACGATCGCTTGAGGCAGCTCTTGCGGATGGAAATGGCGGCCGCTGCCACATTTTCCGTAAAAACGGGCGAAACACGAGCATATCGCGAGCTGTTTACGTCCGATTCGTTCACTGGCAGGACACTGGAATCCAAACTTGATACCGTCGTGGAAGACATGGTAGGCGACGACGAAGCCACTGTCGTGCTGATGGAGCTAGACTCGGGGATCACGGTCGGAACGGCCACGCTAGACGGCTCGCAGAGCTTGTTCTCGGAGGCGCTGGCGGGCACGACGGGGGCGTCCGTCGGTTGGGGCGCCGGGGCCTCATTGTACACGGAGGACGAGGTGTTGGGGGCCATGGCTGCTGCTTCTAGAATGAGGTCGACCCTGTCGCGAACCGCTTGCCGAGTGGTATGACAGAGTGATTGTGCCAAGGAACAACCAGAAGCCAAACTGAGGGCGACGGGGGGACCAAATCGCGCTCCCCCACGGGAAGCCCCCTCCCCCCTCCCCCAACCCACTCTCTCCTCCCTTCCTCCAAACGGGCCGGGTTTCCAAAGTTGGACACGGGATTTGGCTTGAGATTTTATAGATAAAAAATGGTTTGGACCCGTCACTGGG
Organism: Elongisporangium anandrum; assembly: GCA_023337935.1. NCBI lineage: Eukaryota > Oomycota > Peronosporomycetes > Pythiales > Pythiaceae > Elongisporangium > Elongisporangium anandrum. The sequence goes on along the minus strand of JAADXR010000187.1, from coordinate 33,232 downwards.
ACGTTCTCTCTCCGCTCCCCCCTTCTCCCATGCTGTTTGCACACGCAGGATAGAATTTTCTATGTTTCCCTCACCCCACCCGCCGTCCGAAATCTTCGGTACAGTATGCTGACTTGCCTCTGCCAACTGGCAACTTTCTGTACCGTATTCGTAAAATACGGTGCAATCAAGAAGGGTTACATCACTCCTGCGAATTGATTGCGCAGTTGCGGCAACTTGTTTTTTTCTTGCGGCGGCTGTTGGTAGCTTTAGGAAATTTACAATCAGATTTGCTTTCGGCATTCGATTGTTTCCCAGCTGGTGATAAAAATAGGATAGGTAGCCACGCACACCTATCCGCTTCGATATTTCCGCTGAAAGTTACCTAAAAATCCAGTATTTACGCAAAATTAGGCTTGCGATTACGTATTATTGTTCTCCGTTTCTAGATTTTACACGCCTATTGGCCCGAAACCGGCTGGTGGCGACTTTCTCTTTCTGGGCTGGTGGGGTTTTTGGGACACGGCAGTCCAACCGCAAACCTATAAATAACGACGTTACGCCAGATGCGACTCCCAGCAACACACGCCATTGGCCCACGCGGCTTTTCTCAACGCGGCTTTGCGAAACACCTACGCGGGCGACAGGGAAGCGAAATGCACGCAATGGGTTTTTCCTTAGACTATATGGATGTTTGGGTGATTTCCCTCTGGGCTGTAAACTGGTGTAGCGCACATGAGATTAACGGCACAGAGGCTCATGGCGCCGGCAGTGCAGGCGATTGAGCTGGACCAGGGCGAGAGCGAGGATGAAGACCACGTCCTGATCCAGCAGCACGAGTCGCTGGAGATCGCGGCTCCGGCTGACCCATTGCCCGTGTTTACCAATGGGCGGAAGCGCCGACTCGCTGCGTCTGGCCATTACAGCAGCAGCGACGTCGACGTGAGCGTTGATGCCTACGAACTGCATCGGCTTCCGCCGCTCAAAAAGCAGCGGTCGCACTTGGATTTCTTCATGAGCGCGAATAGCAGCAGAGACCCGTCATCTCCATCGGGAGAACGCATCAGTGGCAGCCAAACGCGCATCGGTGGCCAGATCTTTGGGAAATGCGAGTTGACGTTTGGAGCGACCCGTGTGAGCCTGATGATCTGGGCTCGCAACAATCGTATGAAGCGCGTCTGGAAGGGACCAATCAAGTATGCACATCTGAACCGATTGAGGTATGTGTCGTGTCTTTATGAGCTTGCTATCGATGCGTAGGCTTAAGGACCGTGCTGAATGTGGCATGCAGCTTATTTCGTGGGCAAACCGGTCCACCGTATTTATTATTGCTGGAGTTGAAGCGAGAGCAAGCGTCGCAGTCGCAGTTTAGTGAGTTTTACGACACAATATATGCTCAAGTCGCTGCACAGCATCACGAGACTGACATTCCAGGCCAATGTATGTCATTATTTGGTGATGAACTTCGTTGAGACGAGCAACTCACTAGTATATCATACATTTGCAGCGCTCTATGGGGCTGTGTTTTACTTCGACCATGAAGAAGACTACGTGCGCTGCAGGACGATGGCCGAGTCTTTCACAGTGCTAGAGCCACTTTTGAGTGTAGAAATTCCGTAAGATCCTGATGAAGTTAGTGGTTTCTGCAGTTTGAAGCCGATATTAACTCAACATATTGGCTGTGCATGTTGTAGAGAAAATGAAGCACTTGCCTATATTGCAGCAAGTCCCAATACATCCAAGATCGAAACGCGCAGTAACACGAGACTACTACGTGAGCAACCTCCTACTCACACTACGACATTCGGCGGTGGCATCAAACGTGCGCTTAACTTCGCCTCGTCCTGGTTTTCTTCAGGACAACAAACAATAAGCTCATTGCGTACGGGAGCCGGTGATGCTAGCAACGAAGCTAGAAACGAAACGGCTTCCAAAGCTAGTCAACAACAACCAGCAAGCGACAAGCGTGAGGTGGTTGAGATTCACGAATCTCCTTCGCAACGCCCAGTAGCCAGGCTCTTTCAAGATAATGGCGCGCAATCACGTGAGACGAGTGTTGCTACAAGGATGAAAGATATTCAGTCCAGGCGCTCAGGGACCCTTTTGCTGTATCCATATGAGGACGCGGAAGTACCGGGAAGAATTTCGGTCACGTATGGGGATATTGATCGACTGGCGCCAGGGGAATTTTTGAACGACAACATCATTGATTTTTATTTACGGTACACCATCATGTTGACGCGGACGTCGATTGTATATACTGACTATGAGTTGTCTAATAGGTTCTTGTGGCGCCATTTGGAGCCCTGGCAAAAAGAGCACATGTACTTCTTTAGCTCACATTTTTTCACGCAACTGAACGGTTCGGATGATTCCCCACTTCGTCGATTTGCGCGAGTATCTCGCTGGACGCAGAAAAAAACGAATCTGTTTGAGAAACGTTTTTTGTTCATCCCGATCAATGACAGGTAAGTCGTTAGAAGACGAAGATGCAACCTTCCTACGCGAAGCTAACTTTTCGCTTGCTCATTTAAAGCTTTCATTGGAGCGTTGCAGTGGTTTGCAATCCTGCATCAGCTATTGTTCATAAACGCAAAATCCGGCGGAGGCAACGTGTAACGTCAAATGAATCGCCCAGGATCGAAAATGGCAAGGTTGTCAACCTTGTGGAAAATTTTGCTGTTTCAGCCACTATCAACGAGCACGTTGATATCACAGGCGATGCTTACGAATCGGTCGAAGAGGAAGAAGAGATGGAGTTTTCTCGGCAGCACCGATTGGAGTCACCACCGTGTATACTCTTTATGGATTCACTTCGCTGTCATCGCAAGAAAAAGTTTGCCGGAATGATTCGCGAGTATTTAGAATGCGAATGGAATTCACGGTTTATGATTCAAAGCGGAAATGACAACGATCGTCTTGATGAGGAGGCTGTTTCTGCTGCTGCTAGTTTCGATGCCAGTTGTTTGGATTGTATCGAACCGGAGGTACGATGATGTCATTTATCTTGGGGTTTGTGTTATATACTCATTGTATGTGTTCTTCGTTAGATTCCAATGCAAAGTAATAGCTCAGACTGTGGAGTGTATCTGCTGATGTATGCTGCCGAAATTGCGAGGCGCTTTCCTTCAGGTATCACCCAAGAAGATCTTGCGACAGATTTCTCGAATTCTCTTTCGAAAGAAATGTTCGACGAGAATCATGTGCGTGAGTTTCGAGGGTATCTTCACCAATTGCTGTTCTGCCTTCAGTCATTGCAGCAGCGTGATATTAGCGAGCAGCATGTGAAGGATGAAGATCTAGAAACATTTGTAATTGATCAATAAGCAATTGGAAAGGAAAAAATCTACTAGATTACAAATAAACCTAATTACCCTTCTTCGGCATGTATTGCACACTACTCTTATTGAGATGCACTGAGTCCATCTACGGCAATGGGCGATGTAGCAGCAAATGCGTTCGCTGCTGTGGGAGAATTCACCTCTGGCAGAAGAGCTTGCAGCCCCTCGAGTAAAAACTCTCGTTGGCTGGGAGCCTGTACCACTAGGTCGAGCGTGCGCCAGGAGCAAACGATTGAAATACATCGCTCAGCTGGGGCACTGCTTTGATCTTTCAGTCGATTGAATGCATCGGTCACATGACCGACACGGATTTCCTTGATGTCATCAAAGAAGATGACACGACCGTTTTTGCTGTCGACAATCGCTCTACGTTGACGGTCCTCGTGCAGATTCACTGTTTTCTTTCGTGCAGAAGGGCTCCATATACTTGACCGAGCGGTCCAGGAAATATACTGCAAGCCAAAATCTATGGTCAAAATCGATTCATGCGGCAATGTCGTCTCCTTGTTGCCGATTTTGACAACGTTCAGGCCACGACCAAGCAGGTCACAAAACCCTTTGGCATCACAATCACTAATCCGGAGACACTCCTGAATCATCTTGCCCGAGCCAAATTTCCCAACGAGTCCGCTATTTTTTACAGTTGTGTCATCATTGCTCACTGACAGCGATTGGAACCAAGGGTGTTTGAGTAGATCATTTGCAGAGATCCGTTCTTTTTCGTTTTGGGTCAGCATTTTCAAAATAATGTCTTGCACCTCGGGGCTCACCGATCGCCACTGAATGTTTTCTCGACTCAGGCAGCTCATATCACGCACATCCATTCCATCAGGGAAACGATCCATGCATTGCAAGGCAGCCGCCGACTCAATGCTGAATGGGAACGCACCAAAAAGCAACACATACATCACAATGCCCAGGCTGAAAACGTCTGATTTCAGGCCATATGGAAGTCCACACAAAAGTTCCGGTGCTGCGTACTCTAGCGTCCCACAGCTGCGTTTCAGCGTCGAAGATACTGTTGTTAATTGTTTTGCCAGTCCGAAATCGGCGAGTTTGACGGCGTCGCCGTGCAATAAAATATTTTCGGGTTTGATATCGCGATGCAGCACGCTGTGTCGGTGGAGATATTCGATCGCTTGAAGAACTTGCAAAATTATCCGCTGTACTTCCTTTTCGGAAAGCCGTTGCCTCTTGATCAATAGGTCACACAAATCTCCATCGGCCATGTAATCCATGACCACGTAGTACATGTCGTCTTGATGGTACACACCTTCAATGCCGACAATGTTAGGATGCGAAAGCTTGCGCAGCAGAGCGACTTCGTCTTCCAACGCTGGTGAATACTTGCAGCATTTAACTGCACACAGTCGTCCTGTGAGGCGATTCACGGCCTTGTGCACGATCGAGAAGGAGCCTTCACCGATTTCCTTCATGAGCAAATACTTTGCGCGAAAGGTCTGAAACTCTGGCGGATCCTGTGTCCGTGAAAAGAGCATCAGGTTCTTTGATAGGCTGCTTTTGTCTGTTGGCGACGGCATCTTGAGCTCTGAGGTTGGCACTTTATCCTGCTCTAGCGTGTTGTTGTTGCTCAAATTATCGGTCTTAACCTCTGGCTGATTGGTCTGTTTCTCCGCTTTGGCTGTCGTTCCAGCCTCTTGGTCCTGGCTCGTGATCACATCGACTGTTGTCTGCATGAGCGCGCGTCTGCGGGCTTCCATTTTGAGCTGCAGACTCTCCACCCATCCGGAGTACTCCTCTTCGGTCTCGGTCTTCAAATGGATCGGCACCTCGACCTTGCTGGCGCTGATCTGGTGGCCCACCACTTCCACGTGCTTGAGCACCAGCAGCATGGAGCTGCTGGTCTTGATCGTCGCGGTCGCAGGACGAGAGGACGAAGGAGACACCGCGACGTCTTCCGCTGATTCTGCGGCCCTGCTCAGCACCAGCAGCGAGTGCGCCTTGAACTGGATCTCGAACAGCGGCACCGTGTCGTCCTGCTGCTTGAAGCAGAGCAGGCCGTGGTCACGCAGGCGGAAATATTTCTTCTTCCAGGACTTGAGGAACCCGCCGGCCATGGAGCTCCGGTGCTGCAGGTAGCCGCCTCGGTACCGCTTGCCGCCGTTCTGCTGGTGGCGCGGACTCATCACTTCCTCGTACGAGTACGTCGCGTACACTCCTCTTCCTCCTCCTCCGTCGTGCGGCCCGATCTGCTGCTGCGGCTGGCTGGCGAGCGCCAGCGACGGCACAGCGGCGCCGCTCTCTCTCATGTGGCCCAGTGGCATCACGGGCGCCGAGCCGGGCTCGTCATGCTCGGCGCTGGAGGACGACTGCGAGCTGAGCCGCTTGCCCGTGGGGTCGAGCCCTGCGGCTGCGGTCGTCATGATGTGGCTCAGGTCCGCCGTTGTCAGGCCGTCGTGGCTCATTGCGGCTGTTTCTCCTTGGAGGTCGAGAGTGCAAGTGTTTCCTGCGGCTGCATGCGAATGGCTTTACCGACGCTTCCGGCGGCCGATCTAGAGAAAATTAATGGATTAAGGTGGGCTTATTCATTATAGCAGGTAGTGATTTACATACATCCAGGTGTGTTACTTGATAGTTGAAGTTGATAGTTATTGAAGAGGGGATTCAATGTGACAGTGCTGAATGCGAGTGCTGGAAACGATGAACCTGTGAGATCTGATGCAAGTGCAGTCAGGTCCATCCCAAAGAAGGGACGAAATCAAGTACAAGTCCTCCAATCAGCGTGCTTGGAACTCGTACTTAGTCGAGAACTGCAGCCCTCAGTCGATTTGCATGCAGGTGCATCAACCCTCATTGGTGCATGATTATGAGGCTGCAGAGGTTCTGGACGCTTCGTTGTATCCGGATATCGTCATCACGCTCTGCGCAAGACAATACACCAACACTCATATGCATGCATGGAGTGGCTAACGTCCCATGGCCGATTGATGGCGATATTAATAGTACGCATATCTCTGTCTTCACATGGCGTTGAGCTTTTGCTCGGCGCGCTGCCGCTCCTCGTTGTCCATACGATCTCTCGAGCGGTTCGTGTTGAGCAGGATCGCCTTGAGGCGTGACGCGTTGGGTGCGATGCGATGAGACACTGTGCGCTTTGCTTTTGCTTTCGGTTGCTCATGCCGGTGGGGGGGGCGTGATGAGCGGACCGGAGACCTCGAACGAGACCGACGTCGGCTTTTTTCATGATGCGCATCTCTTCGTTGCGAGCTTCGGTCTGTTCCGGAGTCACTGTCTTCGCAACTGTTGCGTCCACGCTGAGCTCTTCTAGCAGAATTAGAGCCACAGAGCCTCTCCTTAGATGCAGATCTGCGTGTCTGTTCTCGGTTTCTTCCTGCTCGTGGGCGAGGCGATCGCTCCCGAGAGCGCGACCTAGACCTGCTGCTTCCTCGCTCCTTCATGTTGCAGTGACATTGATTCGTTCACACCTTGATTAAGTTCGAGCCATTAAGTTCGATTGATAAAAACGTACCTAGTGGGATACTACCCACCGCCTCCACGAGACAAGAGACTGCGACCATGGCGGCCATGGCGACCCAAGGACGACGCGGCAATGTACGCTGCGGCTCTGCGAAAGCGGGCAGACGCCCTTAACTGACCTGTCTATCTCTTTACTGGTGTTGATCATAGGCGCGCCTACCGCCTGAGGTCAACCGCGTGCTGTACGTGCGCAACCTGCCGTTCAAAATCTCGTCCGAGGAGATGTACGACATCTTCGGCAAGTACGGCGCGATCCGCCAGATCCGCCTGGGCGTGAACAACGACACGCGCGGCACGGCCTTCGTGGTCTACGAGGACATCTACGACGCCAAGAACGCTGTGGACCACCTCTCGGGCTTCAACGTCTGCGGCCGCTATTTAATTGTGCTCTACTACCAGGCGAACCGCATGCAGAGCAAGAAGGGCGCCGGCAACGACTTGGAGAAGCAGAAGCAGGAGATCGAGGACTTAAAGCAGAAGTACGGCGTGGAATAGACAGCCTTACACTATGTTTCATAGCAGAACAGATCCATTCTCCAGATTGTATCGTTCGAATGAATTCATACCATATCCGGCAGTGACTCATTAAATGCAGGCAGACGAAGAGCTACATATTCTGCAGGCGGCAGACAGCAGTGACGGATTAGAGAGAAGACGGGGCAAATAGCAAGCGCAATTCTCATGCTTGCGGGGACATTTTCTTGTATCTTTTTGCTTTATTAAAACGACACCAAGCCATGTACTGGACGGCCTACAAGGCAAGACATGGCAGGCTCTAAGGCATGGCCCTCTTTGCTCCTGCTCTGTCTGTTGTGTGCCATACCAGCAAATGGAGGAGACACTAAACACGCGCTTAGATCACGGCGGCCTCGTTCTTGAGCTTGTCAATGAGCGTGTCGACGTCCGGGACCTTGATGCCGGCCTTGCGGGCCGCGGGCTCCTTGACTTCCACGACCTGGATCCGGGGCGCGAGGTCGATGCCAAAGCTGTCAGCGGCCAGCACCTCGATCTTCTTCTTCTTGGCCTTCATGATGTTGGGCAGCGTGGCGTAGCGGGGCTCGTTCAGACGCAGATCGGCCGTGACAACGGCAGGCAGACTGAGCTTGATGGTTTCCACGCCAGCGTCGGTCTCGCGCGTGACCGAGAGCGATTCGCCCTCGACGACGACCTCCGAGGCGAACGTGCCCTGGCTCCAGTCCAGCAGACCGGCAAGCATGGGGCCGGTCTGCGCGGCGTCGGCATCGATCGACTGCTTGCCCGTGATGACAAGGTTCGGCGACTCCTTCTCCACGATGGCCTGGAGGAGCTTGGCGACAGCCAGCGGCTGCAGCTCCTGGTCCGTGCGCATCTCTGTCTCAATGTGGATGCCGCGGTCGGCGCCCATGGCCAGCGCCGTGCGAATAGTCTCCTGGCTCTGCTTGGGGCCGATCGAGACGGCGATGATCTCGCTCGCGATCTTCTTCTCCTTGAGACGCACGGCTTCCTCCACGGCGATCTCGCAGAACGGGTTCATACTCATCTTGACGTTGTTGAGCTCCACGCCCGTGGGCGCCACGCGGATCTTGACGGCGTAGTCCACCACGCGCTTGACAGGCACCAGGATCTTCATGCTCATGCTCGTTGCTGGTTCTTTACGGCCCCAAGTTCAAATGAATCCCCCTCGACCTGCGCCCGACGCCAGCAGAGATATGCACCAGCGTTTTAAACACCTTGACGAGCGCTGATTGGCTCAAGTCGGCAGGTCTCAAGACACCGGAGTGGCTGAAAAGCTAGCTGCAACCACGTCCGCATTGCAATCAGCATTCCGACGTGGATCTATTTTTGGAACAGGCTGAAGTACCCTAAACCAGGCTCTATTCAACACGAAATAGTGTGTTGTGCCACATCAATTTAGGGCTTCTTGTGGTAATCAACATGTTTGAAGAGACAACTGTACTCCTGCACTAGTACCCCGGTTCTGTCAAACTGAAAATACGACCACTATTCGGATAGGTCCACTGTTGAGGCTGTCTGATTGGCCAAGCGATCCCACCTTCACTCAATTCAGAACCAGTCCGGTGGGGGAGACTTCCGCCATGCTGAGTCCTCTGGTCCGCAGCTGCCGACGCTTCATCCGTCCTCAGCCGTCCTCCCGCCTGCTGCATGCGTCCGCACCTGGCCCAGGGGCGGCCCAGCCGCAGCAGGCGGAGGCCTTGGCCTTCATTGAGGACGAGTACGGCGATGCGGACCACCCGGACGCGCACACGCGCACGTACAGACTCCCCCAGCCGCTGCAGCTCGAGAGCGGAGACGTCTTGGACCACGTCGACGTGTGCTACACGACCTACGGCAAGCTCAACGAGGCGCGCGACAACGCCATCGTGCTCTGCCACGCGCTCACGGGCCACTCTCATGTGCACCAGTACTGGGACACTATGACGGCGCCCGAATGGACCGACGAGTACTTCATGGTATGCGCGAACGTGCTTGGCTCCTGCTACGGCTCGACCGGCCCAGCGTCCATCAACCCAGCCACACAGAAGCCGTACGGCTCGTCCTTCCCCAGCATCACCATGCGCGACGCCGTTAAGGTGCAGCAGCTGCTGCTGCGAGACGAACTGGGTGTCAAGCAGGTGCGCTCGGTCATCGGCGGATCGCTGGGCGGCATGCAGACGCTCGAGTGGGCCTTCGCCGGTCCGGACTTCGTCAAGAGCTTCATCTCGATCGCCTGCGGCTCGCATCACTCGGGCTGGCAGATCGGCATGAGCGAGCTCCAGCGCCAGGCCATCTATATGGACCCGCTCTTCAAGAACGGCGACTACGACCCCGACCACCCGCCCGCTCAAGGCCTGTCGCTGGCTCGTCAGATCGCCATGATCGGCTACCGCACGCACGCGGCCTTCCGCGACAAGTACGGCCGCGAGCGCGTGAACACGACGGATGCCGCCACGGGCCAAGCCGACAGCCGCTTCCTCGTGCAGTCCTACCTCGCCTACCAGGGCCAGAAATTCCTCTCCCGCTTCGATGTGAACTCGTATTTAACGCTGACCCACCTCCTCGACACGCACGACGTCGGACGTGGCCGCGGCGGCATCGAGCATGCGCTGTCCACGCTGACGCAGCCCGCGCTGGTGGTCGGCGTTGACTCGGACGTGCTCTACCCGATCGCCGAGCAACGAGAACTGGCTGCTGCCCTCCCCAACGCCTCACTCGAGGTGCTCTCATCTCCGCATGGACATGACGCCTTCCTCCTGGAACAAGCCACCATTGGTGAGCTCGCCAAGAAGTTCCTGGAAGAACGCGTCAACTAGAAACCTGGTTCTCTTCCTAACAGACGACGACCAAACATGACGGACATGGCCTTTTCAGGCCATCCTGCTTCCTCTGCAGCCAACTCTTTCTTGCGTTTTTACATCCTTGTTGTATCTATCAAATGCCATTAAACAGCACCTCGCTGTTGTTTACCATGTCCAGACAGCGCAACCAACTTCAAAACTTACTTGTAAAGCAGTGACGACATCTGCGAGACGCGCTTGTTCGAGTGCAGAAAGTTGGACGTCAGCTGCGTGTTGATCAGTCGCAGCACTTCGACCGCTGTGTGTGGCGCTCGATCTTCCAGCATCTCCATGCCCTGCGCACTCAAGCGCAGCAGCACGCAGTCCGACGTCGCGATATACCGCGCAAATGCATTGCCAGCATTAACGTCTGGCATGATGATCGAGCCCGGTCCGATCTTGCGCAGTCTCGATTGCTCGGTGGTGAACGGCGTCCATTGTGCCTCCTCGGTTGGTACGATGAGCGACATCTTACGTCTCCGAGTTGGCGGGTCCTCGTCATGATCCACACCCTTTCCAGAGGAGACACCGGGAATATTGGATCCACTCGAGAACTCAGAATCGGTCATGACGTTCATGTAGCCGAAGCAAATGAAATACGTGTCGGTACGCAATACAACAGCACTGAGCAGCGAATCCTTGGCGATGAACTGCACATCCAGATACGCAGCCAGCGGTAGCAGCTTCTTCACATGCTCATCATCGTCGTACAAGCTGATGAAGTGTTCCCACAACTCCAGCTGCTTCATGCGCTTCCAGTCAGCCACGGTTCCAGTGATATGGATCATCAGCTCCGACGGCAGCAACGCATTCTCGCAGGTTTCAAGAGCATTGTCCACGTCGCCCTTGAGGAAATGCACGCGCTTGGAGTACGTCTCGTTCCGATGCAATGCACGATCAATCGCAGGCTTCACACCGCAAAAGTACACGTCGAACATGTACTGATCGGCAAACATCGAGACCTTGCGGAAATTCAAAAGCGCAGTGGCATCGAAACTGGGCACGAGACCAAAATCAATCACGAGATATAGGAGCTTTGGGGAGTGCAGACTCTGAACGCGGGTCTCAATTCGCTCCAGAATATTCACAGACGTTCCAAAGAACAGATAACCTTGCAATCGCAGCACGAAGATAGAATTACCGTGGGTATCGAGGTACGCTGATTGCTCAGGTGTACGATCCACAGAGCTGCGCGATAAGGCACCGGTGGTCTCATGATGCACGCAACCAACTTTGTGAATGCGGTAGATCATTTCGATCATTGAAATGACGATACCCAGAGCCACGCTTTCAAGCATGCCGACCACGAGAAAGCTGACTGTGATAAGCACGACAATAGCCTTTTCAAACTTCTTGAGGAATCGGAACGGAGAGAAGAAATAGGCCTCCAGGAAGTGCAGCCCGACGCTTAGAATGAGTCCACCGAACACAAACTTGGGGACGTACTGCAATGATCGGATGCCTTGAATCCACAGAACCACCAAGAATCCTGCACAAACCAATGCAGGCACGCGTTCATGTGCCTCGAATTGCTTCATGATGCCCATTGCTGATAAGTAGTGACAGCCACCACAGCAGCCCATAGCACCAGCAATGAAGTTGCCCATTCCGATCACGACCATTTCATTGTCGGGTGATATTTCACGACCGAAAAGCGTCGAAAGCGACGTCGTTGAGACGCTGTACTTCATGGCGCCCAAAATGATGAGCGAGATGAAATAGCCAAAGCATTCGTTTGAGAGTGTTTGCCACTGGACTTTGCCGAAGTCAATGTTAGCCCAGGGAAACCACATCGGAGTGCCTCGAATCATTTCGCTGGACCAGGAAAACACCCAGTCGGCCTGCTTCAGGTCACTCAAACTCTTGCCAGCAGCTGAAGCGATGATATGGAACCCTGCGACTGAGATCACGAGCAGCACTGGGAACGAGATCGCCACAGGCCACTTCATGTACTGGCCAAAACGTACAACCGCTGCAAACGCGATGGCTGGAAACATGAGCAATTGCTGCTCCAGCGTGAAGAATTGCATGGAAAATGCATGACTGGCAGCTGTGTGGATGCCGTTCTTCATTAACTCAGCTCCAATGCCTGATAGAAAACCAGCAATCACTGTGCACAAGCAAACTTTCGTTAGTAAGTTACATCCGCTTTCAACTCGGTGCACGGAATTTGTCGCACGCACCAGGATACGGCATGTAGTTGGCGATCGACGTGACACGGAAGTAGCCCATGGCGAAGAAAACCACACCCAGGATCATGGACGTCATGGCGACCATCACCATTGTAGTGGGCACGACAAGCTCCATATCGCCATCCAAATGCGTCGTGATCTTTCTTCCCATTGTAGCCATGATGGGAGCACTATCAACAACCATACAACAACAGCAGGATGGAGGTAAGCATGAGTTTTCATTACAGCACAATATGAGCAATGGACGTACACAAAGACATCGATAGCACCCAACGTCCACGGCGCCTGACTCTGCCAGGCCAGCACGACGCAGAGCACCGCAGTGCCTAGTAGATTCATATCGATGAAGTGCGCGCCGTAGACCGACAGCGGCGTGGCGTGACCCACGAGAACACTGCCGCAAGACACAGCTAGCGTAGACGACAGCAGGAACGCAATAACCCCCGAAGTGAGATTCACAAGCACATTCAGTGCACGGCGAGAGCCGTCTTCCATCCAGCTATCGTTCGCGTTCCCGCCAAGCAGCGAGTCCGACGGTTTGGCCCGGCGGAAGCTGGAATCACGGAACGAGGTCTGCGAGGCGAGGCTTCCGCTGCGTCCGTACTCTCCCGAAGTGAGCGAGCTCAGTCGGTGCTTCCGTGTAGCGTCCTTGCCGCCGCCGCCATGGTCGATGCTCACAGAGATCGAGTCGTGGAAGCTGCTGACGCGGCGGACGAGCGCCCTCTCCCGCGCCAGAGCTCCACGTGGCGACAGAGACTGCGCTGAGCTGGCGTGCGGAGGCTGCGCAGCGCGTCTCAGTGGCGAGCGGAGCGTGAGCTCCACAGCTCCGCGCTCCAGCGGCAGCGCCAGCGACTCCATGGGCCTGCTGACTCTGGGGGCGGAAGAATTGAATCGTAATGGATAAGTGGGCGAACGACAACAAGCTACGGTACTGCTCTGAGTTGAGAAAACATCCGTTTTATGTCCAAATCCGTTTCTTCAAGAGCGGTTCTTTTTCTGTTACCTTCAATTCAGTTAGACAGGGGCAAGTGTACTGGACACCTTTAGAATTCGTCTTCATGGTCTTCGTAATCCTCTTCTTCCTCATCTGGATATTGATCGTCTTCCCGATCGTCTTCATCATCATAGTCGTCATTAAATTCCTCTTGCTCGTTCCCATAGTTCCCATCAGGAGTTCCATGGTCTCCGTCATCGAAATCGGCATCGTCTTGGGATTCAGGTGGACTCTCAGCGTAATTGTAGACGTTGGAGGACACCTCATCCTTGATTCTGTCATTCCCTTCGTCGTCACTGTACTCGTCTACGATCACTTGGTTGGTTCGTCGACGTTTTGGTGGTGGTTCTTGACGCTCACTCGAGTCGTCTTCGGACTCTTCCTCCTCATCATCACTGAAGCTTGCAGTCACGCGTTCTCGTTTCGCCTTGCTGGATCCAATTGATTCAGATTCGGCATTCAAAGAAAGCGGAGATTGAACATCGTTGAGACTATCGTCCTCATCTGTGATGATGCGTTGCGTGCGAGTCGTGCTAGTCCGTCGCACGTTGGAATCACTGTCATCCGATAGGACTTCGACGTCTTCGTCTTCGCCAGGACGGCCGCGCTCTTGCTCTGTACTGTCTACCTTGTGCTCTTCATCCTCATCGCTGTCAAGTACAAATCGGCTGGAAGTCACTCGTTTCTGTCTACTGACAACATGATCTTCGCCGTCATCCTCATCGACCTCTTCATCGGCAATTTCGTTGTCGCCATCTTGATCGTCATCGTTGTTACTGTTTCTATCAGAGTTTCCACCATCTCCTTCATCTTCATCTCCTGAAAACGTTGCGACCTCTCGTTCTTGTTGTCTCCGTCTTGCTTGTTGTCGTCGCTCTCGTGCTTCGTCCTGCTCTTCATCATCACTGTGAAACTCCCAAACGCCTTCATCTTCACTATGGCCTTCCATTGCTCCGTCGTGTTCATCATCTCCCACGATGAAAGAGTCATCGGATTCCTCTGACAACTCCTCATCGTGCTCTTCCTCACTGTCGAGACGCCGCCGTCGTCGACCACGACCTCGATCACGACGATGCTCATCCACCGCTTCATCATCTACGAGACTGATATATGTGTCTGACTGTAAGGGAGCTTCGTGCAAATCGCCCAGCCGAGTTTTAATAGACAGAAATGAGCCGAAAGTATCATCTGAGAACCGAAAGGTGTACACGCCTAGCAACACAATCAAACCATACACCACCGTTTAAGATTTTTTCTGTCCGTACTCCACAATCCCAACACAATTTTACCTTCAGGAACATCCAGTCGCAGGCCCGGAAACTCAATGATTCCTCGACGCGCCGATCGCATTCGCTCCATCACAAGATTTGACTGCCAAAAAATAGCATTGTTAGATCAACGCGCACGAAATGAGTTGACAGAAGCAAAAACTCACCGCATCATCAAACACTTGGAGCTTGATATCATTGTAGTAATCGCTGATAACTAAATTGTCGTCATCCCCGTTCTCATCCATAAAGAATGGAAACCCAGCATCAAGATCTTCGTCTTCTTCCATTTTCAACATAGCTATAGAGCACTCCTGATGCTCGCTGAATGTATCAACGATACTCGGAAATTCTACCACAGCGAAGCACATGCGCATTCCTTGGTGTCCGTCCTCGTTTTCATCGTCAGTGTCCAGCACAATATTTCGCTTGACTTTTAGGCGACCGTCTTCAATATTCTCGACTCTCAATTGTGGGTATAGACCTCTACGTCGGTCTTCGTCCCCTTCGTTTTCATCACTTTGAGATCCAGTCGAGTCATTCAAGTCGGATCCATGCATACTCTCAAGGCGTACACCCAAATTCCGCTCGATGAGACGCCGATTGTGAGCTTGGACGTCTTGCGCTTGAAGACATCGGATCCGCCATTTGGCATCTAGTTGGTCTAGCTTCAGTGTATATTCTTCATCTTCCTCCGCGAGTTGCTCGCTTCGATCTGCTAAAACTAGCATCTAAACCCGCCATTTTCAGCCGATTCAAACAAAAGCAATAGCTTAGCATCATATACTGTTAAATGATCGCGACATATACCCGGAAACACACCTGGGCGATGTTCCACAGCGCCACGTTTACATTAAATCCAATCGGTTCGGTCGGCGAGAACGCATCAAGTAGATGTGCACGGCAAATGGGGCATTCAGACTCATCAATTGACCGGCTCAACAGTGAGTCCAATAAGCATATTCGACTGCCAGTAAATGTTAGACATTATTTAAGCATGATACTAAACTGCACCAAAGAACGTACCAGAAGGAATGCCCGCAGGTAATCGTCACAGGCTGTCACAATGCACAGACACATAGCTCTTCATTATGCCGCCACCCTCAACACATTCTCGCAATTGAAATTCTTACCTTCACAAATACGTCGTGGCAAAGAACGCACTGCAGTTCGGCAGCAATTGCTTCGTGGTTTACAGCAGCAGCCGTGATAATACTTGTGGAAGAACGTGACGCCTCAGATGCTTGTTGCAGCTCCGTAAGTTTATACCCTGAATCTTCTTTGGCTTCTTCATTTGTCCGCTGCTCCTGTTGTGGGACAATAGGCGCTTCCGTTTGTTGTTGCTCTTCTTCCTCAGAGGCGACGCCGGGTTCTGGTTCTTGCTCCGTTGGCTGAACTTCTTCCTCTTTCTCCTCCGACGGACTTGCAGCACTGCTTCTCGTCAAAGGTGCTGGTTCAGCTTCTTGATTCAGCTCTGGCGTCTGCAGCTCCTCTTCCTCTTTCACAGCGCATGTCTCCTCTCCGTTCACAGCGCCAACCTCGTTTCTCCTGGCCAAAGCCTCTTCTTCAGGTTCTCGCTTCATCTCCAGCGTATGCTGCTCTTCTTCCTCATTCACTGCAACTGCATCTGTGCTTCGAACTCCATCTGTGCTCCTGGATGAAGGGGCTTCTTCTGGCTCTTGCTTCTGTTCCAGCATCTCCTCGTCTTCCTGCTTGGGACTAATAGCGTCCGTACTACTAGACGGAGGCAGTTCTTGCGCCTCTTGCTTCGCGTCCGTCTCCTGCTGCTCCTCCTCTTCCTTCACTGAGACCACAGGCGGAGGAGATGGCGTCGGCTGCTGCTGCATGTCCGCCTCCGTGTCAGCTCCATTGGCCTCCGACGCCATTATCGCGCTTTGAAGGTAACCGTTGAATAGGAAGAGATCTTATTGTGTCCATTACGGTACGACTCCTCCATAACTTTACCTGAAAAGTTTACGTGTGTAACCCTCAGCAGTGCCAAAGCGTATCCTGCGAAGCCATGGCTGGATAGTATGACTCCCATTCCCATTTCGCGCCTTGGGTTCAAGTGGATTCTGGGCGGACACTGCAACTGCGCAGCATATGCTAGGGTATATCCGCAGGATTCTACTGCGGCAGCTGTGGCTGGAGCTATGATCGTTGGACAGAGCCACGTTCCTCAGCAGAGACAGGAGGGAAGAAACTCTTGCAAGGGTTTAACATGTGGAGCGCCGCCGCTTTCTTGCCTCTGGCAATACGCAGCCGCCTGCGTTCTGGTCCGTCCTGCAGCTCTATAGCTCTGCAACTGCACTCTGTATGCTGCTTGTTGACATTCGGCTGCAAGGACACGCGCTTGGATGCTGCTGCTAAATGACGCATTGGAGTTGGACGATCCCACACAGCTGGTCGTGAAGCTAATGCCAATCCCATTCCCATCGTTCGCTACCTCGTCCAGACAAACGAAACGCAATAGCAGAGAAGGTTTTAAACGTGGCACTCCTGATATCCCACGGAGGCTGTCCTGAGCACGCACGGGATCACGGCCTTTGGTTCCATGAGGTTCAAAGTGAACACCCGCTTGCTCCAATCAAGACTGGCCGTAGTCTAGTCGCCGCCAAGAAGAGAGTCTGCAGCTTTCGTGTCAACTAAACAACTCTAACGCGATCTGGAGGTCTCTTGTCCTGTGTGATCTGCTAGTATACTTCAGATACAGTACAGTTCAGTATGTATGGACCTGGATTGCAGACCCGAGACCTTTTCGTCACGAGGCGTCTTCATGGCTCACGAAGCCTCGACAAGCTGCATTGACGCCGCCAATGAAGACCATTACACTGCGAGCGCTCTGTTCATGCTGGGTGGTAACATCCAGAGCCCTGGGGCCCTGCCTGACTGACGGCAGTCATGTCTCTTCCGACGAGCATCAAAGGGGATGGGAACAGCGGTCGTGGTGGGTTCAAGGAGCTGGAGAAGGGGGGAAGACTCACGCTCGCGCTCTCTTTCATGCGCGTGTTTCTCGCACGGAGTCCGGACCTCAAGGCTTGAGGTCGACGTGGCTGTGGTCCGTCAAACCAAAAGGAGACGGGCAAGCATGACGACGCTCGTGGCAGCAGCTGCGCAAGGACAAGTGGACCAGGTGCAGGCGCTGCTGGACTCCGGCCTGCATGTGGACTCTGTGGATCAAGACGGCCGCTCGGCGTTGATGCAGGCCGCCGTGCTGGGCCACAAGGAGATGGCGAAGCTGCTGATCAAGCGAGGAGCATCACTGGACCAAGCAGCGACCGGCGGTGGCCATGAGACAGCGCTCATGCTGGCGGCGCAATACGGCCACGACGAGATCGTGCGTCTGCTGCTGGATCGCGGGGCCTCAGTGCATGCAGCGGACAGTGATGGCGATACAGCGCTCGTGTATGCCGCCATGATGGGCCACGCCGAGATGGTTCAGCTCCTGATCAAGCAGGGCGCGTCGCTCGCCCTCGTGGACTCTCGCGGGAAGACGCCCGTGATGTTTGCCGCTGGTGCCGGCCACTTCAAAGTGCTGCAGATCCTGCTGGAACGCAGTGCGCCTGGGTGCATTGACGCGCAGACCAATGCCGGCGAGACGGCGCTGATGAAGGCCGCGTTTCACGGCCACGAGCACACGGTGGAGCTGCTGCTGGACGAAGGCGCGTCCGTCAACACGGTGAACGAAGACAACTGGACGGCGCTCATGTTCGCGGCCGACCGAGGCCACGAGTCCATCATGAAGCTGCTGCTGGCCCATGGAGCGAGTGTCGATGCCACGAAGCACGCCTCGGAAGCTGCGTTGATCCTCGCGGCCTCGAGCGGCAAGGTCGACGACGTGAGTCGATTGCTGGACAGTGGAGCTCGCATCGAGTACGTCGCTGGTGCGAATAAGTGGACGCCGCTGTTCTATTCAGCGTATCACGGCCATGCTCAAGTCGTTCAGCTACTGCTGGAGCGAGGAGCCAAGGTCGATGCACTAGCCCGTGGCGGCCGGACCGCGCTCATGCTGGCAGCCTTTGAAGGCCACGAAGCCGTCGTAAGATTGCTTCTTGAACGCGGAGCGTCAGTCGGTCTTGTTGACAACGATAAAAGCACGACGCTGATCGCAGCCACTGGAGGTGGCAATCTGGATATTGTGCGGTTGCTGCTGAGCCATGGCGCTGCGGTAGATGCGCAGTCGAACGTGGGCCAGAGTCCGTTGATCGTCGCGGCCTTCAAGGGATTCGAAGGCATTGCACAGCTGCTGCTTGAACACGGAGCCAGTATCGATCTCGCGGACGAAGACAACTGGACTGCATTGGCTTTCGCGACCGACGCCGGCCATATCAAGATCGTGGATCTGCTGCTCCAGCGTGGCGCATATGTGAATGCCCAGTCCAAGAACGGCCATAGCGCACTCATGCGAGCAGCATCCAAGGGCCATGAGACCATCGCAAGCCTGTTGGTGGAGCGAGGGGCCTCCATCGACCTCCGCGATATCGATCAGTGGACAGCGCTTATGACAGCGGCTGACGCTGGCAATGCCGCGATTATGGAGCTGCTGTTGGCCCATGGTGCCGACGCCAATGCTCATTCCACAAAGAACCGATCTGCCTTGATGCTGGCTGCGTTCAACGGGCACGAAGGCGCGGAGCGATTACTGTTAGAGCATGGCGCTTCCATCAGTGCGGCTGATGAAGAAGGCTGGACGCCGCTGGTCTGTGCAGCACGAAAGGGCCGCGACTTGGTCGTGAAGCTTCTTCTGAACAAGGGCGCTGCCACAGACGCGCAGTCGAAGTCTGGCCAGACCGCGCTGATGCTGAGCGCCTACAAGGGCCATGAGGAAGTCGTACAGTTGTTGATCGAGAGCGGAGCGTCAGTCGATCTGGAAGACAACGACAAGTGCACTGCGCTGATCTACGCAGCCCGACACGGCCATGACGCAGTGATGTCACTACTGCGGGAGCAAGGCGCAGCACTCAACGCTCAATCCACGTCTGGGCAGACCGCATTGATGCTCGCTGCGCTCAGAGGCTACGAGAGAGTCGCCCGTGAGCTTGTCGAGCACGGCGCTGCTCTTGAAGTCAAGGACGAAGACTGTCGGACAGCGTTGCATTACGCTGCGAGCGGTGGTCGTGCCAAGATCACCAGTCTGCTTCTCAAGCATGGAGCGTTTTTGAACACACCAACGTCCAGAGGGCAGACCGCATTGATGATGGCAGCCTTTGACGGCCATGAAAAAGTCGTGCGCTTGCTTCTCGATCACGGGGCTTCTCTGGAGCTGGTGGATGAAGACAAATGGACGGCCTTGATCTTCGCTGCGAACGCTGGACATGAAGAGATCATGCGTCTCCTTCTCAAGCGCGGGGCGAATCTCAATGCCCAGAACGAGACCAGCGAGACAACAGCGAAGCGCGCTTCAATGAAAGACCGATTGGATGTCGAGCGGTTGTTCGAGAAAGTCGGTGCATCGAGCGAATCGGCGCATGCAGAGCCGATAATGGTGCCGTAGAGTGTTGTTTAGTGTGCAGAGAGTCAGGCCCGAGTCCATGAACGGTCAGGCAGTTGGTGTCTTCTGTTGTTGTAGTCAAGCATTAATAAAACAGAGAGTTCTCTCTTGGATTTCATCCCATATAGGTGAGCAATATGTCGGCTGTTAGTCTCTCCAATTGCAGCCAAAGGATCTTGAACACGAAGAGAGAAAACCAAAGCTCTTTCTTGGGAAATCTTTTAAATACGTTAATGCAAGCACTTCAACGACACTGGATCCATTGACTAAAGTACCTGTCGAAGAGCCTTACACTGTTTGCGGAGGGTGCGATGGATCCGGCGGCGTCCAAAACAGAGAGAAGAGGTTCGTGATGATCTTGTCAGCCACTGTGAGGTCCTCTGGAATTGCTGGTGCAGGACGGACTTCCAGTAACTGGGTGTCCTGCTCAATGTCGATACTAGAATGACGTCGCTCGCGAACATTACCTCCATTGCCACCAACGTCCTGCGGGTTGCTGCCCTCGTAGGCCAGGAATTCAACCTCATCGCAGATGAGTTCTTCGTCCAGATGGTGCGAGTGTGCTTCCTCGACCTCCTTCTTCCGCGACGCCGTCGGATCGCGCTCAAACGTTAGAGTCAAAGGACGCAATCCGCCCTGCATGAGCAACATCACGTGGCGGAAAGAGGCGGCATCCACTGGATTCTTGTTCACAGCCACCAGTCGATCAAACGGAAGCAGTTGGTTTGTTCGTGCAGCAGCCATATCCGGAAGCACCCGGCGAACAGTTGCGCCCGCGTCCGGGATATTGGCTTGGAAGTGGATGCCGATGCTGCAAGGCTCTTGGAAGACAACGTCGAATCGATGGATCTTGTCGCTCTCCTCTGCCTTAGTTTCTTCGTCCGATTGCGCACACTGCGGAATTGACAAACTCTCATTTCCGTTCAAACTAATAGAACGCTGCTTTTGCGGTCGCGCAGTTGCCTTCTTCATCGTTGCTTTCGACGACGATTCCGTCTCATCCTTGGCAGCTGCCGTTGCAGCTGCATGCTGCTGCTGCAGCCGTTGCACCACCTTCCGCGGATCCGTCCAGGTCGTCAGATTCGTGTATCGGTTCACGAAAAACACGTATCCGGCTGCTGTTACACGCATCTCCCACCCGTGCGGCAAAGGGGTTTCGAAATCCGTGATCTTGTGTTTGTTATCCGGCGGAGCTTCGATCTCTTCGCACCACGAATCTGCGGCACTGCCACGGTGGAACTGATGCGGCTGAGGTGTTGACGCCGAGCGCTTCTTCTCATGCCACGTGATCCGTCCAGCAGTCGATCGCGATGAAAATGACAACGGCGCTGCTTTTAGCTTCGTCAGAGCGATCGCCACGCGAGGATCTTCCAACTCCGGCGGTCCATTGTACTGCGTCGGTCGATAATACATGATTTCATCCTCATCCACGAAGCGCTCCCACGCTGCAGGCACTTGGATATCCTTGCAGAGCTGATCCAGTTGCGCCGCCTTGACGAAGAGTGCGTGCTGGAACCGCGTTTGCTTGTCGAGCGCTGCCTTCTCGCGTCGAATGCACTCTGCTTCCAAATGCTCGATTGTCGCGTGGCTCTGCTGCAGCTCGAGCTCCAGCCGCTCGCGATCCTGTCGTGCACGCTCCAGCGTCTGCATCATATCATTGTTTCCTTCTTTCCGAGTCAGATCTTGGTCCGCAGATTCCAAACGAATACAGCTCACGATCTTCGCGTCGTTCGCTCGCTTCTGCTGCAGCATCATCACGATGCCATTCACTCGCATCTGCTGCGTCTCCAGGTGCTCCTGCATTGCGATCGCATCCCTCAAGTAGCCAAGTTGCTGGTCCAAATCGGCCGAAAGCTGCGCGTTGTCCTGTTGCAGCGCCTCGTACTCACCAAGCGCCATCGATGAGACGACGCTCGGCTCATTCATGTCCCCCTTCTTCCCATTCGCTGATGAAGAAGACGAAGGCGAAGATGGCAAGGACGACGCCCCTGCGACCACGCGCAGACTGCTGCTACTACCAAAGCTGTGGCTCTTGCGCTTGCCCGACTGCGACTGGTACATCTGCATGAGCACTTTGCCTCGCGCGATCAGCTGCTGCTCCTGCTGCGACCGCTGGCGCTGCGAGCTGCTCACGGCGCGGGAGACCCACTGCGTGGCGCTCTGCTCCGCGGGGACCTCCACGGCGTTCAGATCGCCCATCGCGACGTCCAGAGCGGTTTTTCGGTTGTGCTGAAGAGCTCCAATTGGGCTTTTTCTCCCTCTTTAAACGAATATGCGCCCGATATTTTGGAACTCACGGTACCAAACACAAACATGCGACGGGGGCGTTTCAGGTCGTAAATATAGAGCCCCCTGCCCAAACCGATCACGAAACGACGCGCCATTTGCTGCAAAATGGACCAGCTCGTGCGGCTGGAGCTGGAGGCAGCGGCCGATGTGGACGCGGTAGCAGTCGTGACGCTCGTGCAGGACTTGCGCGGTATTCCAGAGAATGCGACGTGTGAAATCGAAGAGCTCAGCTGCCGCCCGCTGCCTGCGAAAGAACAGCAGACGCACACTCAGCGCATGACCCGCACACTCGTGCAGCTCCGATGCGAGCCACAAGTGGCTGCATTTCTGTGCCAGAAGTTTGGGTAAAAACTATAGCTCTTGAGCCCTCGGGGAGGAGGTGTATGCAGCACACATGACTGACTTTTCCTGATTGCGAAGCACTCCAGGACGCCACGTGGTCAGAGGCGAGATCATGACAGTGCGATGCAAGCGCGTATTGCTGGGTATGTCCGCATCTGTTGGCAGAGTTTCTGTATGCAATACACCTCAGAAGATATGGATAGGATCATCTAGTACCAATGGACTTGCCCTCGCAAATCCCACGACGAAACTCCATTTATCGCCAGAGCTGTCCATGGTGAGTTGTCTTCACTGCGTATATATCGCTGACGTTTAGCTACTCATTGATTAGCTCTGATCAACTGAACCTTAGACGAAGAAATCATCAGCTCTTCCGATTGACAAAGTGATCACTCTGATCGATTTCCTGGGCGAGCAAGTCGTGAATGCCCAGGACGCCTACGAGTTCTTCGCTGAGCCCGATGCGACTCCACCGCACCGAATGACGTTGCTCGGACTAGTCAAAGCGCTCGAAATGCTCTGGTAAGCCGCTACTTTATTGATCCGGGCATCACTGTGCACGAATGACGATGCCGTTCTTTTAAATGTTTCGGATGATTGGCAGTGCGGACGAATGGAACGTGGCCCCAACAAGGAAATCATCGCCGCCACCAAACAGTGCCATCACAGTGAACAATCTACGCCAATTGCTCAAGAGCCTGGTCGCTAGCAGTGGCGTTGCTGTTCAGATATTGCCAAAATCGACGTCAACTCCGTTCCTCTCGTACACTGACTTCTTGGCTTGCTACGTTGGGTTTCTGCATTGCCTGCATTCGCAGTCCAGCGCGTAATAAATCCCGACCAATTGGGAATCAATCGTATCCGTTTCCATTTTGAGCACGCGCCACTCTATTTTTGATCGATGCCGCTCTGATAAACCCAAATTGATCGACTCGCTTGTTTTCGTCCTCGTCACCTCGCGTCATTAAGCCTGGATGAACTTCCAGCCACTCGGAGTCAGTAGCGCTGGCTATGGGAGCAAGCCCAAACGCAAGTCCAGTCGAGGGAGATCTGAAGGTGGCGCTGGAGCTCTCGCAGATGCGGATTGCGAGATCGTAAATGAAGCAAGCACGAGAACAACCCGATTTCATCACCGCCCAGAGGCAGACGAACACACTCGCGCGAATGGAATTGCAGCAACAGCCATACGCGCAAGATATAGCACAGTCGAACCAACGGCTCATTCAGTCGCTCATGGCCCATCAAGGCAGGGAATGACTCTAGCGCCAACTGCATCAGGTCGAGAGCATACGCTTTCTTCCGCATACTACTTCCAGGAGGCGCGAAAAGCGCTCACGTCCTCTGCGTCAGCCATGCGGCCATCGAAGCATTGCACTGACCGCCATCGCAGCTTTCCCGTAACGATGGAACACGCAGAACAGTCCAATAACAATAACCATGATGACGATGAAGGCGATAATGAGGACTTCGAGACGATTGATTTCACTTCCGAATGCCCTGAGACAACATCCAGATCGAGCAGCTTAAACCAACAGGACTCGACCAGCCGATCGACACGCGTTAAACACAACGTGCTGCCCTCGCGAGCTCGTCGATACCGTAATCTGTCTGCTGGAGCGACTAAGAAGTACGATTACGACGACGATGGCATCAATGCGAATACCACGACTCCATATCTCCCGCCACCACCAGCGATTGCAGATCGACCTCCGTCTCGCCAACGCCATGCATTCCCAACGCATCTTAGCGACACAAGTGGCATGGCAAGTCGAGTATCCCGCGACAAACAGGCGAGTGCGCACCGCACGTTGGGTTCAAACAAAGCCGTGGTGCCCAATGTTTCGCCGACAATGTCCATCAGCGAGCGACCGCCGTCACGATACATGAACAAGGGAAGACGAAAGAGCAGTAATCTCCTGATGCAGAACTCTGGCATGCAATCCAACACAGCAGCAGCGTTTTTGAGTTTGTTTCATGAGCCTGCAGTGGATAGCATTGCACCGGAAGCTGCCGGCCATGGACCATCTCGAAGATCTCTGGAGAACGAGTGCTACAGGAACCAGGCGCATCATGACCCTAAGACAGACGGATTCGCAGACGTAGACGAGAGCGTTCCACCACCTTTCCGTATTGAGATCACGACGGATTCAGCTTCAAGTACTCATTCTCCACGGTCCACGAGAGTATCTTCTTCATCTCCATCGCCAACCTCATCCCCGACTCTATCTTCCGGAGCCTCGGAGTCGCATCAGCGCATACGATTGCAACCAAGGCGATGGTCTTCATTCAGTAACCAGGACCAACTTGCTCAGATTACTGCATCACAACAGCAAGGAAGTGATCTGTCGTTCACCAGCACGAATTCCAGCGGCGCCATGAAAAAGTAAGTATTTCGGCAATCGATCACTTGCTTGTATTTGCTCTCACTTGCTTCATTTGCTTTCCATGACGGTGGGTTCAGTCCATTGCAATGGTTCGGCAAAGACGACCAGATCAATAATGCTCATCTGTTCGAGACCATCGATTCCATGCCAAGTCCAGGACTGCATCTTGCCGACCGAGAAGATCTTCGCTTCAGTATGGCGGCGGACATCAGGAGCAACCTTGCGCCTCGCGGCAGCAAGCCAATCACACGGAAGCCATCCATACCAGAACCTCACTCCTCCATGGACAGCTACAGATGGCCAGATCCGCAATGGATCCACCAGTCCGTCACGCAATCGACTGCGCCAAGTCCGGAAGACATGGACCCGGAGACGGCCATCGCTCAGACGCCGCTGTACGAGGCCTCGGACGACCTCATGGCTATCGTGCCCTCGGAGCTCTCGGATCTGCACCTCGTGGACTTCATCGTGAGCGAACCCTCGCTCAACAACCTGCCGGCCTCGTCGTCCGCCAACCTGCATACGTCATTAGGACAGGACTTCCTCAGTCTGTTTGCGCAGCATTGAGTGACACATTCGTAATCAGATTATGGGGTCTTCTATTCAGGCTTGACACAGTACATCCATTCGATTGCGTTCGAGATTGCCACGTTCACGCAATCTGGTGTTCACGTAGGCCAATTTAGGGTGCACCACATGAGAAACCGCCTTGCAGCCGCCCCACGCGATCATTCTGAGTAGTGCGGATTGGCTGGAAGGACGTCAGTCGCTCCTTCCTTCGACCTCCTTCCTCTGTGACTGACTGAGTGGGCGTGTCCATGGCCACTGCTGTGCTGAGAGCCTTTGGCGTCCAGGCGCGCCGCTCGCCCCTGGTCGGCATCAGCGCCACGCGCGCGACCGCGCCGTTCCGCGTTGTCTCTCCGCCGCACGTTTCCGCTCTGCCGCCGTTCCTGCGCTCTCGTGCAATGGTCTCGCTGTATTCGACTGACTCGAAGGGTGAGGACGACGAGCAAGGCGACGAAGATGCTGCTGATGGTGAGGACAAGAACCCGCAGGATTCGACCGTCGAGGTCGTCGAGAGCACGCTGGCGACGCTGGGCGACGGCGACAACTCGCCCAACTACCCGCACGTGCTGGCGATACCAGCGCACCGCCGCCCGTTCTTCCCTGGCGTCGTGCTACCCATGACGATCACAAACCCGGACGTGACCAAGGCGCTCATGGCGCTCAAGGAGAGCGGCCAGAAGTACGTCGGCGTGTTCCTGAAGAAGAGCACGGCTGCCAATGCGCCGGTCTCGGAGAACAGCAAGCACACTGGCAACGAGGAGCTCATCACGGACCTGAGAGAGATCCACCACGTCGGCAGCTTTGCTCGCATCGACAACATGCTCCCGTTCGACGCGTCGTCCGTGCAGGTGCTCATGGTCTCGCAGCGCCGCATCATCATCGACGGCATCCATGACATTGGCCCGCCGCTTCGAGTGTCGATCAACTCGCTCGAGAACCCGCCGCACGATGCACAGAACAAGATGATCCGCGCGTACTCGAATGAGATTGTGGCCACGCTGCGCGAACTGGTGAAGCTGAATCCGCTGTTCAAGGAGCACATGCAGTACTTTTCGCAGCGCATTGACATTCACAACCCGTATAAGCTGGCCGATTTCGCTGCGTCAGTGACGACTGCCGATGGCGAAGAGCTCCAGCAGGTCATGGAAGAAATGTCTTGTGAGCTGCGACTGAAGAAGGCTCTTGAGCTGCTTACGAAGGAGCTAGAGTTGAGCAGAGTGCAGCAGGTCATCAAGGAACAAGTGGAAGAAAAAGTATCCAAGAACCAACGCAACTACTTGCTCATGGAGCAGCTGAAGGCGATCAAGAAGGAGCTTGGTATGGAGAAGGATGACAAGGAAGCCATGATCTCTAAGTATCGTGAGCGTCTGGAATCGTTTGCGCCTGGTACGATCCCGGACAACGTGAACGAAATCGTCGAAGAAGAACTGAACAAGATGTCCATGCTCGAGAAAAACTCGTCAGAATTCAATGTGACGCGAAATTACTTGGACTGGCTGACTCAACTGCCGTGGGGTAAGTCGACGGAGGAGAATTTTGATCTCGCGAAAGCCAAGAAGATTCTTGATGAAGACCACTACGGTTTGAATGATATTAAGGAGCGCATTTTGGAGTTCATTGCCGTCTCGAAGCTTAA
This sequence comes from Elongisporangium anandrum, assembly GCA_023337935.1. NCBI lineage: Eukaryota > Oomycota > Peronosporomycetes > Pythiales > Pythiaceae > Elongisporangium > Elongisporangium anandrum. Next base: position 5,937 of record JAADXR010000187.1, on the reverse strand, counting down.
GGGAAGCGTACAGGGCAAGATTTTGTGCTTCGTGGGCCCTCCTGGTGTGGGTAAAACGAGTATTGGTCAGTCGATTGCGCGATCTCTTAATCGCGAATTTTACCGATTTTCTGTCGGTGGCCTGAGTGATGTTGCCGAAATCAAGGGCCATCGACGAACTTACGTGGGAGCTATGCCAGGCAAAGTGATTCAGTGCTTGAAGTCGACCCAAAGTTCCAACCCGCTGATTTTGATTGATGAAATCGACAAGCTTGGCCGTGGATACCAGGGCGACCCGGCATCTGCTCTTCTTGAGCTGCTGGATCCATCGCAACACAGCGGCTTCGTAGATCACTACATGGATGTGCCCGTGGATTTGTCTCGCGTTTTGTTTATTTGCACCGCTAATGTGACTGACACCATCCCTGGCCCTTTGCTGGATCGTATGGAAGTGCTGCGACTCTCAGGATACGATTCGCCTGAAAAATTGGCGATTGCCAAACAGTATTTGGTGCCCAAGGTGATTGACCGCGCGGGCTTAGGCAAGGATTCAGCTCAGCGAACACCTGAATTGCTTGGACTGACGGATGAAGCCATTCTCACGCTTGTGAAGCAGTACTGCCGTGAAAGTGGTGTCCGCAACCTTGAAAAACACGTAGAGAAAATTTTTCGCAAGGTTGCGCTTGAAGTTGTTCAGGATCTTGAAGCGGCGGAGGCTTCTGCTTCAGCGACGGAAGAAGAATTGACGGAGCAGAAGACATCGGACCCCACTCCTGTCGAAGACGACAAGGATCGCTTTGTGATCACGCCGGAAAAGCTCCCCAAATACGTTGGCAAGGCTATCTTTCAATCGTACGTGGAAATTTATTCGTTTAACCCTGTTGCGGTTAAGGTTCGAGTATGAATGCTAACCTGCTTTCTTTTGTAGGGACCGTATGCATGAAACAACTGTTCCTGGCGTCGTGATGGGCCTTGCCTGGACGTCTATGGGCGGATCTTCGTTGTACATTGAAACAACGCGCATTTTGTCCAAGAGCGAGCGATCCGGTCTCGTCACGACTGGTCAGATGGGCTCTGTCATGGAGGAAAGTACCAAGATTGCGCATACTTATGCCCGTCATAAGTTGCAGCAAGTCGACTCGGAAAATTCGTTCTTTGAAGTGTCCGAAATCCACATGCACGTGCCCGAAGGAGCAACTCCCAAGGACGGCCCATCTGCTGGCTGCACTATGGTCACGGCCCTTCTCTCGCTTGCGATGAACAAGTAAGTTATTATGGCTGATGCATTCACCGGAGGACTGCCTTCCTGTACGTCATTTACTAACACGTCACTCATGATATAGGGCCGTGCGACCGAATTTCGCCATGACTGGTGAATTATCGCTTGTCGGAAAGGTGCTGCCTGTGGGTGGCATCAAGGAAAAGACCATCGCGGCCAAACGATCTGGGGTTAAAGTCCTGTGCCTGCCCCGAGGCAACCAGCGTGATTTCGATGAGCTGCCTGACTATTTACGCGAGGACATTGAGGTGCATTTTGCCGATACGTATGACGATGTGTTCGCTGTCGCATTTGAAAAGTAGATCATAGCCAGCATTCGAAAGCCAAAAGACAAATAGCCTACCGAAGTCTATAAGACGGTTTGACTCCTTCGAATTCTCGCTGTTTTCTGGTGATATCATTCTCAATCATGAACTTATATTGTTTGCCGTCACAGCGCAGCGAGTGAGAGCTGTTTACGAACTCAAAAAAACTTTTTCTAAAAGAATTGCGTAGATTGGATGGCGACTCTCGGTTTCGAAAATGGAGATCACCTTGATGAGAACATCTACTAGAGTATTAGGGCTGGCAGTGCTTGGTGGGTAATGAGGGTAATTTAGTTTTAACAGTATTACTCATTGTGACAGGTTAAAGACTTTGAGAAGTTCTACGCACAATCAACTGCTGAATAAATGCTATGCGAAATGCCCCGGCTGAACCAAAGGAAGCGTCAAATTTTCTATTTCGTGGCGTAATAGTTGAGTAAAAAGTCTGCAGTGATCGTATGAGTTCACACCCGTGCTCACCGACATGGCGGCCTCGGCGATCTAGTAGTGAGGCCGGTCAAATTCGCCGCTGCGTCAGAGAAACCCGCGTGCACTGCGGCTATTTGGGAAAACAAGCATACAGTACGCTCATCGCCTGCTCGCAGTATAACGCAATTGTCGTCAGCAGAGATGGCCGATCTTGCTCATGCTACGACGTGAGGGCTAATAGTACGTGCACGTTTTGCATCCTATTATTAGCAGATATATTCATAATGCAATTCATATAATTCGATTTCGGTAGAAATCAACACATCGTGAAGGAAGGATTGTAAGCGCGACATGTGTGTCTGAGCGAACAGCTTCACACTTTCCGTATTCAAGTAGTGGAACCGATATTTTAAACGAATACATCAATAATGATGAAGAATAGCAGATTTCAATGAGGCATATCGTGGAACAATTGTGATCCCCATCCGTTCGATCCCGCAAATGAAGCAACGGCAGCGCAGTCAAAATCACGTGGATAATGACTACTAATACACTGAACCATCTCGAGATATCCATGGTCTGGAGCAGAGAGAGCGGCCAGAGGAGAACATCCTTCAGATCGGTGATTGTGTAAGAAAATAATAATATCAAACACCCGCCGGTTGCTGCATAGTCCATAGCTCTCTGAGTACAACCTTCAGATCGATGACGATGCAGCCACTGAACAACAACACGGTGACCATTCTTCGCTGCAAGATCCATTGCATATGTCGAACACCCTTCCGTTCTGTGTGTATGAAGCCATATTATCATATGCAGATGTCCATTCGCAGCCGCATAATCCATTGCATGAATAGAACAACCTTCGATACGATTCTCGTGTAACCACTGGACAACATGAAGGTGACCATTTGCTGCAGCGAGATCCATCGCGCGGAGTGTACAACCTTCAGATCGATTGTTGTGACACCACGAAACTAAAAGGAGATTCCCTTGCGAAGCGAAGTGATCCATAGCTGCTGTAGTACATCCATGGATATTGTGATCGTGCAGCCAGAAAAAAACATCAATGTTCCGCCCTCTCGACGCATTGTCCATGGCAAACTTGCCTGTCTGCATAGGGAATGCCCGATAAAGCCAAACAAAGAATGGAAATTGGCACTTCGATGCGGTCATATCAATTAGATCACCAGTCCAATGATTTTGAATATTGTCGTGAAGCCATTTTGCGATCGCGAATTGGTTACCGGTGATTGTCATGGCCATCGCATGAGAGGAACAACCCTCTTGCCGATTAAGAAATATCCATTTTACGATGTCAATATGACCTTCGCGTGCAGCAAGGCCAATGGCGTTTTGTGTACATCCTTCGCGGCGATTGAAATGCAGCCATTTGACAACATCGAAAAGGCCAAACCGCGCAGCAGAGTCCATTGTCTCTGATGTGAAAACACCGTGGTTTGAATGGAGCCACTTGACCATCTCGAGTTGATTGCATTTAGTTCCATGGATAGCATAGACTGCATTGATATTCGGGCGCGGTTCCATAATAGATGATAAGGCAATAAGATTTTGCAATGATCCGTTTTGAATAGCAGATATTAAGTCGTTCTCTGTTGGTTGTTCTCGTAGTTCGTCGAGAACACAGTTCAAAATTTCGGGGTTTTCATGCTTTACAGCAAACGAGAGTAATGGCTGCTGGTTCAATCGGACAGTGTTACGTTGCAGCCATTGCAAAGTATCCAAATGACCGGAGCTTGCAGCTTGAACCATTTCGCACCCACCCCAGCACGAAGCATGTTAAGAGAATTGACATATTTAAAGAACCAAGTGTACCCAAGACCGGCAGCAACCTCGATACCGTTAGTAATCTGGGATGGTTTACACAATAAAACAAGAGACACAATAAAATCGCAATTTCTACTGTTCAAGGCAACACAAAGAACCCTGTTGAAATCGTATGATCGGAGCTGCACCGCAGTCGCACTGCGCGGAGTACAACACAATGAGCGTTTGACCAGGCTAATTGACCGGATTTGGGAGGCATGTTCCAGCGCCATGCCGATGGAGGGCCAAAAAATTGCTCGATAAACCCAACGGCCATTTCGGTATCAAATCTCGACATCCATCGACAACATACGACTCGAGCACGTCTCATTTGTTCCATGCCGAGGAACCAGAACAAATTCAACTATGTTTTAGCGACGCGGCTCGTACTGCGATGATGGCTGAAAGGTGAATAGAGGGGAAAACATCAGATTGTAACAAGTGATGGATGTATATCGAAAACATCAGAAAAAGATCGAGAACCGTAGAAGAATGTACGCAAGTGATGTTCTCAATCAATCATATAGAATAATCTTCGCGTTCGCCCGCAGTCAATTTAAACGTGGATTCGTTTGGGAGGTTCTACTTTGCAAGAGATCTGTCCTCTTTTGGACTTGTCCATTATTGCATATGAAACAAACGAAAAGGTAAACGTCCTAGTTGTTTGGCTCAATTAGTGTTAATGAAAAAATGATGAAAGGAAATATGCAAGGGAGAGAATCAGTTAAATGTGTCTCTGTACTGCCGTAGAGTTTGGACACTTTTGGCTGGCCAGCCATGATTATCAGCAAATGACACCACAGTATTAATGCCGAGCAAGTCCGGGTAGTTTCGCCCTAGCCATTGCACGATTTCAAGATGACCGAAATCGGCAGCGTTGATTGCAGCTCCACGTGTGCAGCCTTCTGATCGATACCGGTGAAGGAGAGGATAATGTCGAAATGACCGTAAGCGGCAGCTCTATCCATTGCTTTCGCTGTGCAGCCTTCTGCGCGGTTGAAATGTAGCCATTTGACAATATCGATATAACCATGAGCAGCAGCAGAATCCATAGCTTTGGTTATGCAACGTTCAGCACGATTTTCGTGTAGCCATGTGACAACGAGTAGATGACCATTCGAAGCTGCGTTGTCCATGGCATCTGTCGAACAGCCTTCAAAGCGATTCTCGTGTAGCCATCGAACGACATGAAGATGACCATAGGTAGCTGCAAAGTCCATGGCTTCTTCTGTACATCCTTCGTCTCTGTTTGTGTGTAGCCATTGCACAAGCGAAAGATATCCATGCATAGCAAAAACGTTCATGGCGTGTTCAGTGCAAGCGGTTCGCTGCTGCATCCATGGTATATCGGGTGAAAATTCCGTTATTCATATGTAGCCATTTGATAACATCGAGATGACCATAGTTCGCTGGAAGGTTCGAATCAATCGAAAAATGCGACTCCATTTTCGATGCAAGAAGCTCCAATTTGTTCAATTTTCCGTTTTCAACTTCTATGTCTAGATCTTGGTGACACGGTCGCTCATTTTGAACCCATTTGAGAATATTGATGTCTGCACGTCTTGCAACGATACGTAACAGGGATTGTCGGTGCTTCCAATTCGTGTGCAAATGTAACCACTTCACAGTGTCTAGGTGTCCAAATCTGTAACGGGGCGTTCCCCGTTGCATTATCAGGTGCATTGGTTGCGCCTTTACATTTGTAGGTAGGATTTTATTACAGATTTACATAAGTAGGTAGGGTTTTACACACACGCCGGCTGGTCCTGGCGTGTGACGCGTGTCTCTCGCTGATTGGATGAAATTTGGGACGCAGCCCAAATTTCAGCCAATCGGAGCAGAGCATTGTATTTCAAAGATAAATAAAATTCAGAGTTGATTTTTCCCGCTTCCTCACAGCCGCTTATGTGTAAGCAAGTAACGGCGCACCTGGCCCGTTACACCTGGTAGCATTTCGTGGTCATTCCAACGTCAAGATGAGTGACATATCTACGTCTGGAGATGTCCTTGAGTTCTCGGCCTTTCCCCACCTCACGATGTTCGAGTGGGATGCGCTACACCGCCTCGCGGCGGTGTCCGGTGAAGTCTTCGCGTCGACGCTGCTGCGATCAGCGTCTC